>JAQMYM010000004.1:17678739-17689546 GCA_030014255.1 Parauchenoglanis ngamensis | reverse complement strand
ATATATATATATATATATATACATACATATCCCTTAATTATCCACATCCACATCTTGAAGTCAGGAGTTTCAATCAGACACATTGCCACAGGTGTATTAAATCAAACACATAGCCATGTACTCTCCATTCACAAACATTTGTGAAACAAAATGGGTCATTCTGAAGAACTCAGTGACTTCATGTGTGGTATTGTGATAGGATGGCACCTTTGCAATAAGATGCTTTGTGAAATTTCATCCCTGCTGGATATTCCACGGTCAACTGTAAGTGGTATTATTGGCAAGTGGAAGTGTTTAAGAACAACAGCAACTCGGTCACGATGCAGAAGACCACATAAAGTCAAAGAGCGGGGTCAACATCTACTAAGGTCCATGGTGCTTAAAGGTCACCAATGTTCTTCCGATTCCATAGCTGAAGAGTTCCAAACGACCACTGGCATTAATGTAAGCACAAAAACTGTGCGGCGGGAGCTTCATGGAATTGGTTTCCATTGCCAAGATGCGGCATGCGGCACATCAATGCCAATGCCAAGCGTCAGATGGAGTGGTGTAAAACACAGCACCACTGGACTGTGGAGCAGTGGAAACATGTTCTATGGAGTGACGAATCATGCTTCTCTGTTTGGCAGTCAGATGGTCCGAGTCTGGGTTTGGTGGATGCCGGGCGAACGTTACCTGCCTGACTGCATTGTGCCAACTGTGAAGTTTGGTGGAGGAGGGATAATGGCCCACACATAGCCCTGACCTCAACCCCATTGAACAACTTTGGGATGAACTGGAATGGAAATTGCAAGACAGGCTTTCTCGTCCAATATCAGTGCCTGACCTCATAAGTGCACTATGAATGAATGGGCACAAATTCCCACAGAAACATTCCAAAATCTTATGGAAAGCCTTCCAATAGAGTGGAAGCTTTTATAGCTACAAAAGGCCGACTAACTCCATATTAAAATCTATGTATTTGAATGCAACATCATTAAAGTCCCTGTTGGTGTAATGTAATTTTGTCCATATAGTATATATATGTATATATATATAAATTATAATATATATATAATATATTATATATATATAAATTGTTCAGGAATGGAACATGGAAAAAGGAGGAACATGACAAAGAGTTTGAAGTGTTGACTTGGCCTCCAAATACCCAAGGTCTCAATCTGATCAAGCAACTGTGGGATGTGCTAATAAAACTCACAATTGACAAGTCTTGAAGGATCTGCTGCTGACATCCTGGTCCAAGATACCACAGCACATCTTTTAGAGGACTTAGGGAGTCAATGACTGCCTGAAGTCTGGAACCCATGGACATCACCATGCTGAGTTTCCATTTTTAAGATGCTTTAAGATGCTTTGCCAGTTCTTTCATTCAGTTGCTGTTTGTTCGTGGGTTTTTCTGCCTTGAGTTTTGTCCTCAGTAAGTGAAAATCATACTCAGTTGGGTTGACTGACTCGGCCATTTAAGAACATTCCATTTCTTCACCTTAAGAAGCTCTTGGGTAGCTTTTGCGATATGCTTTGGGTCATTATCCACCTGTACTGTGAAGAGCCATCCTATCAGTTTTGCATCATTTGACTGAATCTAAGGGGGAATGTATATTTGTATATAATTCAGAATTCATTCTTCTACTTCTAACAACAGTTACATCAACAATAAACACCAGTGACCCAGTTTCAATTACAGTCATTCATGTTCATGTCCATCGTGTTTGACAGATGATGTGGCAGGTTTGGATCATGAGCCCTTGCTTTCCCTCTCCATTCTCTTCTCTTTCCATCATTCTGGAACGAGTTAATCTTGGTTTCATCTCTCCAAAGATCATCCAAAGAATCTTGTTCCAGAACAGGGCAGTTTTTGTACAAAGATTAATCTGGTAGGGATTATTTAGATGTTTTCTAGCAAAGTCTAATCTGACATTTCTGTTGAAGTGTTACCAGAGGTTTGCATCTTGAGGTATTTACATTCATGAATGTGCGTCTTGATTGTAGACTTTGACAATCATACTCGCACTTCCTCAAAACTCTTCTTGACTTGATGTTGTAAAGTTGTGTTTCTACACCAAGGAAATAATTCTATGAGCATCTACTTGTTGAGCAAAATCTAGTTGTTTTTCATGGTCTTCCAGGTCTTTTGGTGTTGCTGACCTCACCAGTGCATTCCCTTTTTTTTAAAGGATGTACCAAATTGTTGATCTGGCCCGTTACAAGGTTTCTGCAATCTCTCTGATAGATGTGTTTGGGTTTTTTTTCAGCCTAATGATTGCCTTCTTCATTTGCATTAACACCTCTTTGGACTGCATATTGAGAGTTCCCATGAACAGCTTCCAAATACAAATTCAACACTTAGAATCAACTCCAGACATTTTATCTCCTTAATGTGTCATGAAATAATGTGGAAACAGGCCATAACTGGCCATGAAACTGCTTATCAATGTCATGAGCCCTCACTTGTTTCTGCCTTGTAGGTGCAACACAGCACAGTGACATCTCCCGGTTTTGCAGTGTCACAATCCACGTTGTGCTTCGCGAGTGTAGCGGGGCAAAGGTTCCAATTTCCATGCCACCTTAGCTGCCCAGAATCCTTTGTGAATGGGCTGTCATGGAACTCCATTTCCTGGCAACCTTTGCAAGCCCTTGTTCTCACCTGCTAATTGCGCACACCTGTCTCTTGTTGCATGCCACACCAAGAACTTTAAAAAGGACATGTCAAGGTCACTTAAGCTAAGTGTGTCTAGTTTCAGTTTGTTTATGTCATGTTTGCCAGTTTTGGTTGTCAGTGCCTAGTTTTGCCTGTGTGGTTTGGTTTGCTTTATTCTGTGCTTAGTCTGTTTTCTGCCACTTGTTTTAGTTTTACTGGAATATTTGCTATGTAACCTTGTATATGGCTTGATTCATGTGTCCTTCACAAGCAAAAATCTGCCCCATTCCAGCCTTGCTGAAGCACCCCCAGATCATCATCGATCCTCCACCAAATTTCACAGTGAGTGCAAGGCAGTGTGTTTTATAGGCCTCTCCAGGTCTCCGTCTAACTATTAGATAACCAGGTGATGGGGGAAAAGCTGAAAATTGGACTCATCAAAAAATGACCTTTCTCCAGACCTCTACGGTCCAATCTTTATTGTCTTTAGCAAAGCTCAGCCTGGCCCTTCTTTGCTTATCATTGATGAAGGGCTTTTTTTCTAGGTTTGCATGACTTCAGCCTGCCTGGAAGAACCTGTTTCAAATTGTTCTTGCCTTGCACTTAACCAAAGGCACTATTTGCCATTCTTTTTGTAGGTCACTTGATGTGATCCTACAGTTGAATTGTCAATTGAAGAAGTTGATGATCATCCCAGTGAGTGGAGAGTAATTTTTGCCATATGTCAGTCTGTAACATTGGTGTCCCCAATGTCCACTGCTTGACCATGTTCTTATGAACTGCCATCTTTGAAATTTTGAGGATGGAAGCAATCTGATGCTTACTGTATCTCTGCCAGTAAATCCAGTCTGTTTAGCTTTTTTGGCATGATGAACAGATACTTTTGTATTAAAATTAAATTTAAGGTACTGCTAGCATTGTTTTTGCCATCCAAACTAGTCCTATTCGAAGAGGATAGTGATGACCACAGTAGTGGTTTTTATACTTTTCCTTTGTTTCAGGTGATCACCTAATCGGTACCTCTTTAAGTAAAATGAGGTGTGCTTGTGTTGGAACGCCACAACAAACACTCGAATGACTTCAACTCCAACCTTGGAAACCATGTCTTCATGGTGCTCACTTTGTGAACAGGGACATTGTCTTGCTGGAATATGTTTGGGCCTCTTAGGTCCAGTGAAGGAAGATCTTAGTGCTATATCATAGAAAGACATTTTAGAAAATCAAATGATTTCAACATTGTGACACCAGTTTAGAAAAGGCCTTAATATGGGAGTGATGGTCAGGTGTCCATAAACTTTTGGCCATATTTTGTATACATGTACATTTTTTTTTCTATAGTAACAGTTCATTCACAATATTCGCATTTATGGAAAGAGATCGAGTGTCTACACTTTGTAACAGTGATTAATAAAGTGCTTTATAAAGTTTTCCAGCATGGTAGAGACAAAGCAACTTGTCTTTTAAGGTTTCTCAGTAAAAAATGACAAGCTTTTTTTTATTCAATAGACAGAAATGGGCAGTTTCAGACAAGTCTTTTTCTGAAGCTGTAGAAGGGTGACAAATCAGTAGATACTGAAAGTGGTTGATGATGTGATAGCTAGCTAGCTAGATAGATAGATGACCTCAGTGATTAAAGCCCAATCACCTTAACATCAGTATTGATGAAGTTCTTTTTTTATTCATGCCTCATTCTGGCATATCCCCCCAAAAAAGACACAAATGGACTACTGCACCCCCTAGTTTAAAGACACAATAGGTCAGTGCATGCTTGCATTTCATCCTCAAACACTTGGAAATTCCTGGAACATATATCAGGATCCCATTTGCTGACTTCAGTTCTGCCTTTAATTCCAGACCTGTTAGAAAACAAGCTCAATAAACTCAATTTGCCTACTTTTTCTACTTTCTACTCTTTTCTACTATTTTCTCAGCGAGAACAACTTGGACCTTAACACCCACAAAATACAGAAGGTAGTCACTTACGAAAGACAGTATGGCCTAAAATGGGAGGATAATGATAATCATAGTTATTAGGTACATTTCTCTCAATATGTATTTCATGTATATTTTACTTCTATTATCTATTTCTGTGATCTGTATTATTACTTTATACAGTGTCAACCAAAAACATATATACACACTTCAGGAATAGAACAATTTTATACATATTTTAACACTAAATTTATTCAGACATCACGGGATTAATACAAGTTACCTTTTGCCTCCACACTAAAAGTAGTGCCCATTAGCTTCCAGACGTTTATGTGTAGAAGTGTTCCTAAAGTGTGTATACATTTTTTTTGGCTGACTGTATATGTACCATTGATTACCAAGTGCCTAGTATAAACTGTATACATGGAAAACACAGTAAATCTGATTTGCTAATAAGATGCTTGGCAGGCACTGATGATTTTCTTGAGTCTTTAGCATAGCATAATGACCACCTCTGTTACAAGCCTCCACCTTATACATAAACAATAAATAGTGGTGGTTGAGGCAGGGGCATATAAAGGTTAACTTTCACTGTCTTACTATTTAACATCATATGTTTCATGCTCAAAATATTGCACAAACATATCACTACTTGCATGTGACATTCATTCTCTATATTACCTTTGGCTAATTTTCATGAAAGATACCTGGAAGACTGTGAGTAATGACTGGGGGAAGTTGTCAAATGTGCTCCGACGCGTCTCATCGAAGTTGAACTTCCCACCAAACAGTTGCATGCCAAGCAAACTAAAAATAATGATGAAAAGGAAGAGTAGCAGCAGCAGGGAGGCGATGGAGCGGACAGAGTTCAGCAAAGATGCTACCAGGTTGCTGAGAGAGTTCCAGTACCTGAGTTCCAATGCAGAACAATGTTAGCACACACCCACACTCAGTTCGTAATCATAAATTGTGTTATCCCTTATATTCTCTTCTGGTGAAATAATCTATTATAGTAAACGTAAAACAACAGTAAAAATCTTATTCCAATGTAAGAGTTCATGTGCTTGGCTTCTCTTTTGAAAATGAACAATTATATACTGTATGTTAAATGACATAATTATTAATATAATAATTATTTAATTCATACAAAATCCCTTTATTAGGAACACTAGTAAACCTACTGATTCATGTAATTATCCAATTAGCCAATCAGGTGAAAGCAGAGCAATGTATAAAATACAGATATAGGTCCAGAATTTAATTAATGTGATCTTAGTGTCATTGACCTTGGCATGGTGGAATTGTTTGAGTATTTCAGAAAGCTTATCTCCTTTCACACACAACAGCCTCTAGAGTTTACACAGAAATAAAAAAAACAAAACAAGAAACATCCAACTGCAACTACCACTCTTTACAATGGCCTTTCCGACGAACCTTGATGTGTATAAGCTAAGACCACATCAGGTTCAACTCCTATGCTATCCTAACAGTGATCTGGGGCTATGGTGGGCACAGGCTGACCAAAATGGGACTGTTGAATATTAGACAAACATTGCATGGTCTTTTTCCAATCTCCAACTGCCCAGTTTTGAAGGTCCTGTTACCACCTGATTGCCTGATTGGATAAGTCATGAATGTTCAGGTGCATAAATAGAATGATCAGTGAGTACATATACACAGTATGTCAGTTACATGGGCTACAATGATAAGTCTAAAATAAAATTAAAACTGCCTAGTTATGTGGATATGAAATGATTTTCTTCCTAATTACATTTGTTACATGCATACTCATGAGGCTTTTGAGGCTAGCCATTTGAAGAGATTAATTTTTAAATGATGTACTAAATTTGATATTCAAATTTTTCTGAATACCCTGATTAACCTTGTGTCTTGAGTCATCTTTCGCACTC
The DNA here is from genome assembly GCA_030014255.1 of Parauchenoglanis ngamensis. NCBI lineage: Eukaryota > Metazoa > Chordata > Actinopteri > Siluriformes > Auchenoglanididae > Parauchenoglanis > Parauchenoglanis ngamensis. The sequence continues at coordinate 17,683,063 of JAQMYM010000004.1, read as the reverse complement.
TCTCACACACACCTGGTGATTTTGAAGATGCGCAGCAGGCGCACACAACGCAGCACTGAGATTCCTAGAGGGGACATAATCTTCGTCTCCACCAGGATTGTCTCTAGTATCCCACCGCACACCACAAAACCGTCAAAGCGATTAAAAAGTGAGACAAAATATGCCTGCAATCCCAAGCTGTACATCTTCAAAAGCATTTCTCCAGTGAAGAGAGCTAGGAGGACCTTGTTGGCAATATCTGGGGAGAGGAAATTCAAAGACATAAGACAATAGGAAATTGTGGACAGATATTTAACCTGAGTTGATAAGCATATACGGAGTTATCTTCAAGAATACATTTTTACATGCATCATCACTAAAAACACAATATATTCTTAAGAATGGTGTTCAATGTGCAGCTGTAATAATTGAGTGCATGTCATTATATATCACCTTGCACATCAGTCAGCCATTGTGGTTGCTTATGGTGTTCTGAGGCAATGGTTAGAGTATTCAGGAACACAAAGAAAATCACCAGCCAATAAAAGACATTCGACTTCACAGCAGCCCGACATTTACGCCGGCACAGACGATTCCAGCGACGAGAATATCGACTACAGAAAGACAGACAGACAGACATAAAATATGAAGAAATATAAAGAAATATACAGAAACCTATTTCTTGTTGAAACGATGTAAGTTTTAGTTTTATACTTTATTTATATAACATTTGAATCACTTCAACTCAAGAAGACCTAAAAGTTAGCCTGGCATACAGAGTTTAGCAGGTCTGAATTTGCAAAAGTGAAAGTATTAAATGTATCAATCCCTCAATTAATAGCTTATGGGCTGTTAGGGCAACCTTGGTCACGGCCTAACTGTCAAATTATGATGATGCAGCGGAAAGGGCACAACATTCAGAATGAATATACAAAATGCACACAAACAAACACACATATGAGAAAATTAAAGAGGACCATTAGATGGCAAAACCATTCCTTCAGACAGTGAGAACATGTACTGACCTGAATTTGGATTTGGAGATCCTATTTCTGGAATGAAAAGCAGAATGGATTATAACAGAACAAGGACAACATTATGGATGACATTGTCTACAAGACGAGAGACAGAACACAAAAATCAGCAGCTCCTAGTTCACATAGGCACACAAACAAAATGTCATATTCACTAGGAGCGAGTATGAATCCGTGCCCTTGTGGCCATGCCAGCAGCTGATTAGACCCACAGATCATCAGAAGAAAGACAGAGAAGAAAATGAAAAGAAAGAGTAAAATAACAAGCAGAGAGTAACAATGAGCAAATAGCTCATCAGGAGCGAGAGAGGATTTATAGAAGAGCAAACAAAATAAGCATGTTTCTTTTCCATTTGTCGTGTATAGAAAAGCTCACATGTATGAGGGCTGTATGTATTTCAGTCATTACATCAGTTTAGAACAGACCAAGACCTGGGTGATATAAAAGTACACTTTTGGACCTCTGGAACCACATACAATGAATGTCATGTTTTGACAGCACCTATCGCAACATCAGTCATTTTGAATATGTACGAGTCACACCATGTGACAATTCTATATAATATTGCTATATTAAAAAAAAAATAATAAAGAATCTATGAAAACGGTATAATTTCTATCATTTTTCTCATCAAAAAATAACTATTTTGTTTATTAAGATTTCTTCTTTATTTCAGATATCGTGTTTTATCCTTTTTTTACTCATGATATTTTTACAGCTGGGTAATCCATTTACTTTTTATAAATGTATGAATTCATAAATGTATTTAGGAAAATGCCTTATTGAGCCTCATTTATTTATTTATGAAAAACACAATTTTTAGTTTATGACTTGCATTATTGGGTCAGTGAGGAAAATGCATGTTTTTGTTTTTGGTTTTTTTTGGGTTTTTTTTTAAATTTGATAATTATTTTTATATTATTTAAAATAATCATATATAAATAAAGAAACATACAGAATAGAACACTTTTCTGAGATAGAAAAAAACTCAGAAAAAACTGATAAGAACACTGATCACAGTGACTAAACAATCCAAACCAATGGGCTAACACTAACTGGACCGAGAAAAAGATGTGCACATTCAAGTTTTGTCTATGCTTGGATTACTTGCTATGAAAAAAGATATTCATATCTAGATTTACAACATGAGTGGGTGTGAGGATTTCGTCTTCTTCTTCTATGCCAGGGGGTCCCAAACTGGGGGTGCAATGCAATGTGGGGTTGTTTGATTTACAAATGGTATCACAAGATAAACCCACAACCTCTTCTTTGGTTAATTTTTTTTAACAAATAAGCATTAGAAATATTGGGGAAAAACATATGTGCTAAACTTTTATGTGCATTCAGACAAGCCATTTTTAAATGAATATGTGCTATTTTAGTTTTTGTCACTATCCTGACATGCTGTAATTCAGCAAAAAAAATTGGCACAATATGTCTACCTCTACTGAACAAACTAGCTTTCTGTCTAAAATCACATATTTATTGACTGTTGTAGACTGTTACTGAGTATTTACACTAGTCTTTTGGAATTCCTAGAGTGATAAATACTTTTAGATGACTATTTGGTGCCATCTAGTGGGTGTCACTATTAACTCTTCCAGATGTATAACAATAATGCCACTTGTGTTACCACTGCTTCTGAATGTCATCCAAAATCAGCCATCAGGTATTGCTTCACGTTTGGCTAGATCATACCTTTTACATTACACATATCTACATTACTGACATAATCAAATGTTCAGTTGTTACAGTAGCCCTAAAATCTGGAACTTGAAAAGATATAGGTTCATCAAGGTTGCAGCTCAATGCTACAGGAGGCATATTTTCTGGCTTGGAGACACTAAATAAAAACATCAAAGAATTGAAGTTTTGTACAAATCAATCCAAACAGTCCCTAGTTACAACTGTTTGAGTAAATCATGCTCCAACACACAAAAGCTGATTAGCATGGGAGCCAAATTGTTCAAAAATGTAAACTTTTTTTTAAAGTAATTCTTATGTTTAAGACTACCCTGATTATTTTTACACCGACATTGGAAAAGTATGTTTCACATATTAGCATTGGACTTCTGGAGGCCACTCATTCACAATTTTCATAAACCACAAGAGCTTAGAGTATATTAGATCAGCTAAAATTCTGAACACTCATCAGGAATGCTGGGCCCTGTTCTTAACAAGCTCCTAGCTCATGTCTTCAAGTTAAAGCCAGTCACACCAGGTGCCCCTCACCAAAAGCATTCCTTCCTCTCCCCCAGTGCTCCTCAACATCAAGGGAGAACCCACATATACAGAAAATAAATCTTGACAAAAGGAGGAAAAAATGTAGTAGCTCTTCAAGTGAGAGGGCTATGGACCAGAGGAAAGTTGCTGGGCTCCAACCCAGAACCTTCTTAAACCATTCCGTGTCAAAAGTTTCACACTTGCCAGGTCCAAGAACGAGTGGGAGGCCAAGAAAAATCATTGGGAAGGGTCAATCCCCATCTGCCTCACACTACATCTCCAAGGACTCAATGTGGCCTACAAACATGATCACTGCAAACTACAATTCCTGAGTTTGCCTCATGATTTGGATCTATTTGCAAGCTTTCTAAATAAACCTTTATTTACCTACATTAACGTCCATCAATATACTTAATGTAGATTTTTGCTCAGATGCTGATATTTATTAAATTGTGAATGTCTTTGAAGTCAAACAAAAAGAAATGTGAACTGCTTCTTATATTTTTTGGACACTGGTAGAGAAATTGGCCAAAGCTAATACCTTGTAGTAATAAATGCTCTTTAAATGGGGTACAGATAATACTGTTGTCCATTCATTCATTATCCATTATCTATTCTGCTTATCCATCAGGGTCACTGGGAAACTACAGCCAATCTTAGCTGACTTCAGTCAACAGGTGGGACACATGCTAGGTATGTCACCAATCTATTAGAGGACTAACACAGAGACAAACGGTCATTCAATCCTATGGGCAACTTAGAGTAGCCACTTGACCTAATTTGCATATCTTTGGTCTGTAGGAGGAAATCAGGGCAACTGGGAACACAAGAACAGGGAAAAATGCAAACTTTGCACAGAAAGGCCCCAGTTCAATTCTAGCACCTTCTTGTTGTGAGCTGACAGCGCTAACCACTGCACCACCGTGCCAACCATAAAACTGTTGTATTTCTTTGTTTGGTTAGAACTGTGTAAATGCATTGAATATTTTACTAAATACAATAGAGTACCCATCCATCCATCCATTATCTATACCGCTTTATCCATCTGGGTCACGGGGAAGCTGGAGCCAATCCCAGCATCTTTGGG
>JAQMYM010000004.1:17646612-17669319 GCA_030014255.1 Parauchenoglanis ngamensis | reverse complement strand
CCTTCACTGCTCACTTGTATAAAATAAGATGTATGTAAGTTGCTCTGGATAAGGGTGTCTGCCAAATGATGTAAATGTAGAACATTTTAAGTATTTTACCAGCACCGTTTTAAGTATTTTATGTTGTGCTTTAACAAATTAAGCAGATTTTTTTTTTTAAGGAATTAAATGAAACATTTCCGTTCAATTTCAATTACATTTCCGGCATGGCAGCGCCTATGCGTATTTTAGCTAGGAAACAAAATGGCCGCATAGTTACAGGCGAGTTGCATTGTGGGTCAGTGAAAACAACCAGGCGTGTCTGTTAAAACCAAATGAATATTTGTATTTAATGTGGCTAATGTATATTGAAACCGGTATGCTAGTCTCGAGTGATTTACATTTTTTATTTTCCTTTCAGGAAAAGGTTAAACGACCCCATCTAAGACAGAGTTGAATAGTAAGAGTAATGACTCAGTTAATTATTATTATTACGTAATTATCCACGCGGTGGCAGCACGCGCTCGTGTGGACGTTCACTGCTTTGGTGCGCGTGCCTCCGTGCAGTCATTGGAAAGACAAGCTGATGTTCTATAGCGCACGAGTTCCCAAACCCTGGTGCTTGGAGAACCTCCCCTCCATCCTGACCCGCACATGTCTCTGATTTAGAGCAAGCACGTGCGCACCCGCCAGCTGCACGCGCACCGTCTAAACTTTTTCTTTTCTTTTTTCTTTTTTTTTTTTTTTTAAAGCACGGGTGTTTTTATCTGGCACTTCACGCCGCACGTTTTCCACGTTTCCACGCCGCTTATTGGAATTTCAGGGAGGTAGGCTACCGACAGAGCATCCCAGCGGGATTTCTGCGCTGAACAGGGAGGCGTGACTCTCTGGGGTTGCCAGATTGAGCACAATCCCTATTATGACATCATCATGTTCTATTAGAAAATTTTGATTTTGGGTTAGATGAAATCTAATTCAGCATCAGGTTTAGATATTCAGTTCATGGTTCATTAGCTTATGATCCATTAGTTTATTAACAATAAACATAATTAATCAATTAATATATTAATGCCATTTATTAAGCAAGAAAAAAACATGACGCGGAGTTACTGTTACCTCCTCAAAGTCGCTAATTTTCCTACAACTGCATGTTATTCCTATTATGCCAAAGCAATTTTCCAACAATCCTGTTTCTTTTAATTATTGATACACAATATGTCGTACTTTTTGTATCCATTTGTTGTTACATTTAATGTTATGGAACATCTTCCAAGCAAGCTAGTTGCTGTTATTGCTTACATTATAGTAGCTACAAACAGATGTTCCCACTCCAGCCTGTCTTTTTTGCTCTTCCTTAAAGTTAATAAGAAAAAAACAATCTGTGAACATTCACATCATTACACTATGCAGACTTTTACCTGATCTTGCTGTCGCAGACAAATATCACACATCGTCAAAGAATTCTTTGGTCATAAGTTGAGATCAGTGCTTAGCCTGTAAGATCTTATAAGATTTTGTGACCAAAGATGTCAGTGTGAGAAAATTTCTGAATTACTGCAACGACGCTCATTTAAAAAGCCGCCAAACACACGGGTTAGCTATAAATACAAGAGCAATGATGGCAAAATTGAAAGGAAATATGTTGATGGAGAGAAACAGTATCTTCATTACTTCAAGTTCACTTTTTTGTCTACGTGAGCCTGTTTTTAGACGCTGATTTGCAGTACATAGTTTTCTTTAATCGCAAGTCTATTGTTAGATTATCATTGTCTAATAATCTGACACAGAGAAGATTTAGAGAAGTTTGCGGGGTTTTTTGTATCATCTTGTATAGTGTTACTCATATGGCTTTATGCTACACACTTCAGTGTCATGAACTTGAAGGCCCAAAAGGAGGTATAGAAAACCGGTTTCAATCTGGCAACCCCAGGACTCAAGGCTGGACTGCAGACAAAAGTTGAAGGAGTTTTGGGAAACAGATGAGAGGAGACTGAAGCCACATCGGACACAAAAGGGTAAGTTCAACAAAGTGAATTGCTTCACTTCAGCATTTTTATTGAGTAGATAATAAAATGTTATTTATCCTTCAGGTTTTGTTTAATCACTGTGTAAGTTTGTGTGCATGTTTGATGCAAAAGTGCATGGAGGAAAAGTTGTTTAATCTACAGAACCAAAAGGATAATTAATGTGTATGATTTCATCGGAAGAGAGAAGGATCAGGACTGAAGGATGTGGCTGCAAATGTCATCTTCTGATTATACTGTGATCCTATGACATGCCTTTTGATATGTTAAAAAAAAACCATTATTTTGACCCTTTGGTTGCCATCATTCACTTTCACTATTATAATTATTTATTTGCAAATTGCAGCTTTCTGTTTGTAAAGCGTGACAATATTATGATGATAATAAAGTTAAAGTTAAATGTTAAAGTTTAACGTTAAATGTAAGACAATGTCCCTTGACCAGATACAAATGCACTCCTGTTATATTTTTTTGGAAGGAGTCTCCAGTGTCAGTGCCATTCAATAATTAGAAGTAAAGCTGTTCTTGTAAGTTTTCCACCATGGGAAAGTCTAAGGATGAGGTCATGGAACGCCTGCTTGTAGCTTCTATAGCATAAGTGATAACAGAAACTAACGTGTCTAGTGAATGCTTCAAATGGAAAAAAAGTGCGATGCGTCGTTCTTTAATCAGTGAAGTAGCCTGTAGTGTGTAGTCCGTCCTGAATACTTACTTACGTACTTACTATTACAAAGTGCTGACAGTGGAGACTCCTTCCATAAGGATGAAATAAACGTCTCCATCCAAAAATGTCACCATGTCAACAATTACATATTTTTATTTCTTTGTTAAATAAGATCACGTTTCTTAATGTGCTTAGTAGTGATAGTTTGTCTGAATGAGCTGTTTGTGCTTTTATGACCCTTGACCTCCGTGGTGGTTCTGGAATCCTCCTTAGTGGCTAGGGGCAAAAATGTGCAAATGAGACAGGCATATATAGACCGAGTGTGAAATGTAACAGCTCCAGTGTTGCGTCACATGATGCATAAATGTAACGTAGTTGTTTTTCTGTACTCTTAACGCTATGACATTTAGGATGTTGGAAATACAAGAACATCTGGAAAGCCTGTGACACAAAATGTATTACAACTGCCAACATTGCTAAGCTAGTTGGGTGAGAATGAGGGCTAGAATGGTTAAGTAACAGTGCTCATATTAACATCAGCAAATGTTTTTATCTTTTGTGTGTGTGTGTGTGTGTGTGTGTGTGTGGTAATCCTTATAAGGTATTTATGTTCTTCTTTTTTTTAAGATCTCAGAATTACCACTAATGCCTTTTCCAGCTGTTTCCTTCGCTAATGAATCAGAAACATTTTTCAGATTCTGTGCAATGATGGCTCAAACACTGTCCGTGTAATCCACCCATGTGTCAAGGGATGGTTCAGTGCAAGCATCACCTCATACATCAGGGTTTTTGAAAACACTCCACATATGCACTAACTGCAGAAAGCTGAGCTACAGACCATGGTATGGTTTCTGGTTTTCTTTTCCAACCATGTTGTAACGTGTACATTTTTAAAGCCTTGTGTAATAACTGCCACGCTGTGCTCTGCCTGAGCAAAGCCCTACGGTGTAGAGACGGAAAGTGTGAGTAATTCCTCAGGGGTTCTTGAGGTTTGTGTCTGCCACATCTGCATTTGAGCTGCGTGAAGCTCTTGGCTGTTGACAAATGTCTGACAACACTTTTGGAGATGTAATATGTAGTTACTTTATGGATGCATCAAAACAGTTCTGACACACTGTGTGTATAAGGGTTTTTGGGAAGGGTTCGGTTTTTATCTTGATGTGGAAATTTTCAGGGAACACCTAAGCGAAGAACCTAATCACATTTCCCCCCCTTTTTTTGACACATGATAAAGAGCTATGGAGTTACAAAAGGACATTCTTGACGTTCCTTTGTGTGTTTTTCTTGCTATTCGAAACTTTGGCATTTCAAATTAGAAGTCTTTTATCTATAGTGACTTTCCTTTCCAGAGCGAATTAGACAGAATCTAATCTGCTACAGCTGAAGGTTAACAATGTTGCTCACTGGAATTCTGACAGTCCTAGGATTTGAACATGATGAGCTACAACTGCCTTGCCTCATTTCTGTCCTGCTTGATTACGATAAAGCAAAAAGCATACTTAATTACTTAATAATGAGCTTTATACCACAATGCTGTTATAGGAAAATAATCAACGTTGGGGTGGTAACAGTAACTCCGACTTGTGTCCGTTGTTGATTATTTTCAAGTTACAGCTCATGCTCAAGTGTGTTATTCCTTATGTAATGAATAGATTGTATTTTGGGAAATGTTGGACCCTTCCTTGGTACAATTACATTACTGCACCTTTTTCTAACCCTGTGTTAATTTTCAGACTTGTAGGACATACACCACAATGCTGGCACCCTGGTCTCTCCAGTACCACCTGCCAGTGTTAGCATGCATATGGAGCCTGTGCCAAGCCCAGTATGAGTATCTGGTTTACCCTTATGGCTACCCCGAGCCTGAGCAGGATCACTACACCCTTCCTCAGGTTCCCACTGATGTGCCCAGGATCCAGTTACGTTTAGCTGGAGAGAAACGAAAACACAATGAGGGACGTGTCGAGGTTTATTACGACGGCCAGTGGGGGACCGTTTGCGATGACGACTTCAACCACCATGCCGCTGAAGTGGTGTGCAGAGAGCTCGGCTATTCCAAGGCCATTTCCTGGTCGCCTTCGGCCAAATATGGGAAAGGAGAAGGTATGCTGTCGTAGCTCATGACTAGAGGGCTACCAAAAGGTACTGGGCATTAGTTTGATTTTGAGAGTATTAGAAATAATGTTGGTGAGACTGACATGTTTGCTGTGACTTTAGCTATGCCCTTAATTCACATAGAAACACTTATCTTGTTAGCATTTGTGCACATTAGTTAATGAAAGCCAGTACCAGTTCAGGAATTAGTCTTCAGGCTAATTGGACCTGGTATTGGTCATGTAACTCTGTTAAGGCAATCCATACGTAGGAAAGAGTTCAGACTGGTTTCTCCTGGTTTTTCAGGCCGCATCTGGTTTGATAACATCCAATGCACAGGGAAAGAGAGCACACTGGCACAGTGCAAGTCTAACGGCATTGGTGTGTCCGACTGCAAACACTCAGAAGATGTCGGAGTCCTTTGCAGTGACAAGAGGATCCCGGGATTCAGGTTCCTCCATCCAGTCATCAGCAACATAGTTGTAAGTCTTTGGAGTCTTTGTTTGGAGGCACTTGTGAGGCAACATTTGCTCTGCGTTCTCAGGCTTATAAGCTTAGCATTAGTAGAACTTTAGGAGGCTAAATCAAGACCATAACCCTTCGGTCACAGCCGAGATCGTTGACCACTGTGTTACCACCATGAGATAATGACGAAGCCATGTGCGCTGCAGTTTTACACCAGAGTTCATGACTACACTATTAATTATGTTTTAAATAGGGCTGGGCAAACTAATGACCTTCTTTGAACAGAGTTGAACAGTGTACCAATTATTATATGACATTTTTTTTTTTTATCTGACCTTTGCAATTAGTTGCAGTGACTGTGGTTCCTTTCTTGAAGAATGAAGCCTTTTTTGGTCCATGTTTGCTGGATGACGTAGTTTCATTCTGACTTGTTGGGCATGTCAAGGTTTTAGGCTGTAATTCTGCTATTTCAGCTTTCTAAGAAGCACATTGTCGTCGTTGATCTGGAAAGTATTCGCTAGAGGAGCTAGCATTGGATTTTTATTTCTGCAGAAAATGTATGAATTCGTCGCTAATTGCTAATTGGTCCTTATTACCGCCAGTATATCATTACTGATTTATAAGTCATGGTTAAAAAGAAAGCAAAGAGTAGAAACAGAATGCAGAATTTTGTGTGTTTGTTTTTGTTTGTTTTTACTCCAGAATAGACTCCAGAGAAATTACAAATGAAGCATACATGGCTTCAGCTGTCTGGACATCTGGTCTTCAGACTTCATCTAGCCAGATTTGCTTCAGCAGCTGCCAACTGAGCCAAAGAGAAAAAAAAAAAGAGTCATTTTTTTTCCCCATCTGGCAACAGAGAACACGTAACGGTGGTTAAGAGGCAGCAAGGTCAGCCATAACGACAGAAATGTTGACCACATATAAAAAGAAACAGGATTAGCATCTTGTAATTAGCAGCGAGAGATGACTCATTAGTGATACTATCACATAGCATTCATGCTACCTCATTAAGTATTTTAGAATGTTATTTCTCAAAAGTAGCTTTGTACAAGTCCTAGAGAAATCATAACTGATAAACATTCATGGCATGTTAGCATTGCTCCTTATTTATTACCTAAGGACAGGATTGACATTGTGTGCCAGAGTGGATTCTTCCGTGTGCAATGGAAATATTTCCCCATCCAGAGTTTAGATTGTGTCCAAACCACTAACTCGGGCCATTCGTTGTGATCTGGAGTTTGTGTGAATCTGTGTCGACATTTCTCGCGTAGCATTATGCAGTACTGATTACTGAGCTAGTCTGTGTTTGTGTGGAGAAGGGCTTTGGCAACGTGTGCTTCCTTGCTGGCTAACTGCTACTACACTGTGCTGCACACATGCATAAATCCTCTGGTAAAAGGACAGCTTAGGAGTCATTTGAAATTTACTGAAAATATGAACGTAAATGTAGCAGAACGAGTAACTAAAGAATAAGATACAGTAAGTTACTGATGGGAAACTAGTACCTCGCTCAACTAGGGCCAAAGGAATGTAAGAAGCACGTTAGCTAAGGCTAACTAACAACAGTTTTCTTGCTAATTTTTAAATGCTAGCTAGCAAGAAAATAACCAATGATACAAACGATCAGAAAGCTAATAGATAGCTGTGATAAATATACTGTGTATGTAACAGCAGATAGCTTACAGCGAAGGGTATTAGCTCTCATTCTTACTGTAGCATCAGTTAATGTTTATATTTGTTATGAAATTTTGATTCGATGCTTCAAAAGTCACAGGATGTGATGTAAAATGTAGGGTGAAAAAAAAATTCAAGTACAAATGCTTCTAAACAGACATTAGTAGAGTAACAATGTAAAATACGAATAACCATGGCAATAGGTAGGTTTTTGGGCTGGTGAGATTTATTGACGTAGTCTAACTTGTTGAAGGACAGACTGCATTCAGTGAAAGCTCGTTAGACTGTATAGACTGAGTTTATACAATCTGCCCACTTCTTTCTTGGCTCTCTTGCATTGTTTACCTCCAGTTTACACAGCAATGAACCGGAAATACCAAATACATCATAAAACAGCAGATTTTCTGCATACAATTGATCCCATTTCAGAAGATATCCTCACACCTCACAGAACTTATTAGCCTTATTATAGAGAAAATTTATTTAAATCAAATCCCCGCTTTTATCTGCAGCTCAGAGACAGTGTTACAGCAGCTGGAGAATCACTGCAGATCCTGTTGTTCTATTCCAAACAATGACTCATATGTTCCCCAACTCCCCCGTGTAACCCTGAGTCGTATTTAACGAACTGTTTCAGAGAACGCTGGATCAGTTTTTCACCTTTGAAATCGCTCTGGATGTGAGCATGTGACTGAACCCGTCTGATCTCGGATCAGTGTGGTACTACACGGAGAGGGTTGTTTAAAAATGCCCCGGAGGTGAGCTTGGAACTCACAGCTGTATGTTTGTCTGGTTTTGCACAGCGGTGGTCTTCCGCACAACTCTTTTAAGCTTCACAGAATCCATGAGACCAAATTAACTAACCTGGATTCAGGTTAAATCAGGTCTTGGATTTTTTTTATGCAGTCACGGTGTGCATCTTGGACTCTGAACATTTCTCATGGTACAGTGCTTGCAGTGAAGCACAACCAGGAAATGAGGAGTACTTCCTGAAGGAATGCCTTGCTTTATAATTAACATGTGGTTTTCACTGGTGTCCAACATTTAGATTGTAATGAAATTCTGCAGCTGACGTGTTGGGCTATTTTCCCTTTGGCTAATGGTTTCCTGTATTGCACAGCCTTCCAATAATGGTGCAGTGGGATTTACCCACACTTCATCTCTATCTAAAGAGAATGATGCGGCGGCACTTTAATCTATTAGTCCATCCAGCTCTCTCGCCTCATCTGCTTAAACATTCTGCTCAAACAAATGCTAATACCGCTGCCTAACCGAGCTGAGTGCAAACAGCAAGCTACAGAGTCTTTCTTTGAATCTTTCCAAGGTTAAAGGTCATGCATATGCCCTTGGGGTTTGAGTCAATACATTACAATGTCATCTCAAATGGACTGCCTGCAGCAGTCTATATGTCATGTGCTCCTTAAGTATCATGACATCATCTCTCTCTTTCCTCCCTCCCCCTTCTCTCTCTGTCTGTCTCTCATACAAAAACCACATGTGCAACTTCTTGAGCTTGCCCCAATGAAGCCCTAAATACAGCCTCCAAAATGTGAAACCACACATGACTCCTGTTTTATTCTCTTTGAGCTCTTTTTCATTCTTCCACTTACATTTTTTCTACTCAGCACAAAAGCATGAGAAAGCTTACTATGTGCTCAGACACTGACATTGTCATGTTGTTATATTGTTTATTATATTTCCAGAACGACAGTTTTGCTCTCCATTTATTTATTATTATTTTTTTTTAATTGCGCGCTAAACCTAGTTGCCAGGCCTGGGTAATTCTGCCTGAAATAGCATCTCTGAAGCTATCTATTATTAGAAAGTGATAATGGTCAATGAGTGTTCCTGGTGGTGCCAAAATTTATAGGAGAGTGCTTCCAGACCTACCATGTGATCCATTAGCACAAACAGAATGCTACCACCCATTTAAATACCTCTGTTTGTTTTAAATAGAAGGAGATATAAGAGCTCTGCTAGCGAGTTATAAAAACATGTTAATGCTTGCTGTAACATTTCTAGGAAAATTTGATAAGATCTCTTGCAACCGGGTGCTTGGAGGATCTTGAAGTGCTTGAAGTTTTTATATATAAGTTTTTATATAGTTATCCAGATTAGTTTCAAGACCATTTTACCAGTTTCCAGTGTAGTTCTCATAATCTTGTAGAAATTCTAAGTATCATTTATTCATACCACATGTTGGGAGCCTAAGGGCAGACTTTATTCAGAATTAGCACTCAAGGTCTATAGAGAACATGTTTGCAACCATGCCATGTCACTAATCACCATTTCAATTCAATTCAGTTCAATTTTATTTGTATAGCGCTTTTAACAACAGACATTGTCTCAAAGCAGCTTCACAAAAGTATATAAAAAAGTCTTCATCGGGGCATGCCAAACAACCACAGATTCACACATTTAACAGGTAAAGAGAAAAGTGAAAGCAGTCACATGACTTAGAGCCACCACTCAAGAAGTACAGAATAAGAGGCCATGCTGAAATAAACATAATTCCCTAGACCAATCAGTCAGGTCAGGTCATGACAGGACAGGATAGAACAATACTATATACTGTACAAGGATAATAATTGCAGAACACTATACAAGGAACTGGTAAACATAAAAAGTCTCATGTTCGCACACTCACACACCAAAGGCATGCGTCATAAGAAATGCATTCATAACATACACATATGAAAGACCTGTGAATGAATCATACTATGTAGCAAACATTAATAGTAAGTAACAGACAGTGAGGCCTGTAAATATGCCAGGTCTCCCTTTGAAGTAGACACTTGAGCCTGTCCCCAATGGCCATCACTCTTAAGAAGTTTGGGTTGGTGTGGCTTGCCTTTTGTAAATTGTTGTGCCATAGAGTAAATAGGGTTTTCAGTTTTTGAGCATGGATTTTATTTTGTACCTTTTGAGAGGTGAGGAGTAAATCATATGTGTAGGATCAAACCTGGTCATAGCAGTTTATCAGAAACGTTTATTTTATCAACAAACACTCTCAGACCTAAAGATTATTTTTATTATAGGACATATTCAGCCACATCAACTGATCAACAACAAGGATTGTTTTAAACACCACAGCAGACATCCTGATGCTTTGCACCAAATTAACCTTAAGACATGTTGGTTTATGACCACAAGCTGACCCCCAAGGAAACAAGTTTCCCATAGACCAAGAACAAAGAAAGATTTCATGAACTGGCTATCTAATTGGTTAGATGAACTGTTTAACTAACTCATCATTTTAACGGACCCTTTGACTATGGACTGAATGCTATTCTATTCACAAATGGACATTAACCAAACTGAGCAATGGGTCATTCACTTGTGCACTCTTATACACACAGGCACTCCCACACCCAAGCCCCCCACACACTGTAACACACACATATACACATATACACACACATGTGTGTATGGTCAGAAACAAAAGAGATTTCATTCCTTAGGAGAGAATTAACTTAAAAAAGGTATTAATTACCTGGACCAATGTCTTATTGTTACTTGTTAGTTTTGTAACCAAATATAAAAATAATTTTAAAATGTGCGCCTCAGGAATATCCAGGATGACATTTCTCCAAGCCACCTCCCAAATGCAGGGGTCAAAAGCCCATTGGCCAGACTGCTGTTTTGCATAATTATAAATGCATGACTAGCCCATCATGGACAAGACCATTATGTGTGCTTAGAACTTTCTACTCTTTCTCTTTTCATTGTATGAAGCTCTACTCTGCAAGTACCACTTCTGTCTGCAACAACAAGATCCAACTTTTCAAGAAACTTCAGCTTCAAGACCTTCCAAAGTTGAGAACTTCTAAATCCCAAGAGACTTTGAACACTGCCCCCATGAGCTTCAGAATTTTTTATGCAACTCACAAGTAACCCAAACTTCCCTGTATTTTGATAACCTAGGTGGCTTTCTTTAATTTGTAATTATCGTCTTTTGCATAATTTGATTATTCTAAGTTTAATTCTACCTCAAAGTGGCTCGCTGGGTTCTCAGTGGTTAAGAGAGTAACCCAATATTATATTTATGCATAATATTGTGTATTTTGGGTAATTTCATTTCCATATTTCACTTATCTCACTGTTGTTTAGTGTTTGTGCTTGCTTGTTAGTGTATGTGCCTTAGAGTTTAGAAATAAATGTTCATTTACATGTTATAAAGATTTATGTTTGCTTTTCTCAGGATTTTATTCCTTACATTGCTTGCTTTCCATTACCTAAGCTTTTAAATGAATTAATCTTTCTTGTCATAATTACGTTTCAACTGAATTCTTTTTAAGTGTGCAGTGAGAGGAGTTTCCCTACAGTCTTTTTACAAAAACCTATTTATGACTATTTTCAGTGGACAAAGTAGTTTCAATTTAGGGTATGTAAAAATCCTGAGTTATTATTTAATATCTGCTTTAATTTGAATTAAAATTACTACATGTGACTGCTCTCATCTTTTGTCTTTACATGTTAAATGTGCACACCAGTGGCTATTTGACATGCCCTGACGAATAATTTGCAGTGGAATCAAGTAGGCTTATAGCCTGTGTCTTATCAAGTAGTCAGCAGGTTTCTAAGGACCTTTTGTGCTGTCAGCAAGAAGGATTGGACTTGGTTTTTCTCTTGAGCTGGGTATCCCCAATCTGACCATTTTTTAGGGTGTACTTGGGTACCAACTGCCCTTCTTCCCCAGGTATGTGACCAGAACTTACTCACCAGCTGTGGATAAATGATTAAAACAAAGTGATTAGGTTTGGGAGAACACAAATAAGTAGCACCAACATAGGAAGAGTATGCAGATCAATGAAGAAATGAGACCCCATGTTATGAACCTGGTGATCACGCATTATATCCACCTGAAACCTCTGTGTGAATCAAGGTTGCAGAAAGCTCACACAAAACTATATAAGCCCCTTTAAGAACCTACAATGCATTAATAAGGTAACCAATAAGCTGGAATTGCCCACTCACTGTTGTACAGCTCCATCCTTCTATGTGTCCCAATTAAAACCAGTCACTCTCGGCCCATTAGCAGACAATAATATCGGCCTATTAGCAGACAATGCTCCACCTACAGCACCACCAACACCCATTAACATAGAAGAACAATAACAGAAGAACATTTTCAGTAAAAAATCCTCAACTCATACCATAAGCCCCAGTACCTCATTGAATGAGGAGGTTAACCAAACGCCTAGCTCTTTGATTTCGAGGTAAACCCAAAAGACAATCTGCTCCTAGACTGAGCTCTTTGGAAGGGGGGTTCTGTCATGTCCACGCCAGAATCTGTTATATGAATACAGAATATATTATAAAGTCCAACTCCCAAACTACTCTTCAGCCTATAAACATGGCCACCTTATACACACATACCTATATAACCTACATACATACACACACACACACACACACAAAACCACTAATTTGAAGTATCATTCAGTGTATGATCCTGAAGTCCCAAGCCTTTTTATAGTGACTGGTATTATGTTTGTTTCTGACTTTGCTATTGTCCATTGGTTTTGAGATTCTTGTAATCTTGGTTTGTTCTGTTCATGACCTCTTGCAAGATTTTTGGGTCTGTGTTTGTCCTACTTTTTAAAAAATTGCCTGTAAGAGACAATGTCTGTTTTTTTCACTAAAGCATATTTTTGCAAATGCATCTGCTTTCTCTGCATGACAGGTAAATTAAATTATGAGATATCCTGCTGACCAGAGCTATACCTTCTCCCTTAGAAATTCCTAAACGGGTCATTTTATGGTCATTGTTCTTGGGTCAGGGAGTAAACCCTTCTTGTATCAATTAATCTGCATTTTAGGAGGTCTGTTTGGCAACTGGGATGTCAACAAAAAGATTCACCATTCATAAAATACAGACCTGTCATTTACAGAGGGGAAGGTGTACATTTTTCATGGAGTTTAGGATGACTTATTGCTATTGTCATTTGACACATGGTATTGCACACATTAAAGTATTACAAGCCTATTTTTTGCCCCATCCTCATTACTATGCACAATGTTAGATCATTCAGCACACCAAACTCAAGTCTCCTTTTCCACCTCTTGTAGGCAAACTCATGCCACTACCTAGACCACAACAACCCTGGTTGCACTTGATAGTCAACTTTGTGACTAGCCTTCCACCTTCAACTGGGCTGACTGATGTGGCATTGGAGGATGTGGTTGAGAATCAGCTGTGGACAGAGAGGAAGCAGGTTGAACCAGCAGGTAACAGATGATTATTCTCACCTCTGTTTAATCTTGGCAATGTCGATGTCTCCCCAAACCCTTGTCACCCACCTTCAAACACATCAGGTTTTACAGAAGAGCCAAAACCTGAGAGGAGGTACCAGATGCTGTCATGAAAACTTCTGTGATGTGAGCAGGCTAAGGACTGACAGGTGCGCAAGATTCTGCTGTAACCAACCATGCCTCCACCTGCAGTGCTTCCATTTGCAGCTGCTCCAGGCAGCCCAGCCACGATACTCATAAACATGGACGATCCTGATCCCTTCATGGAGCTCTTCAATTATGTAACAGTTGCATGGACATGGCCAGAGAAAGAATAGTCCCTACACCGCCACTCCCTGGTTTCAGGGGAAGACCAGCTGATAGCACAGCAGTTGCCGCCACATGTGCTGCTAGAGTGCCATCACAGTTAATTACACAGATTCTGTCAAGAACAGCAAAATGGCTTCTGTGCCATTGACTGCCATCCTTGAATGAAGCCATCCAGCTAGCAGAGGGATCACCATTTTCTCTCTCTCACTTTCCCTCCCCCTCCTCTCTCTTTCTTCCCTCTCTGGGCCCAGCTACCCATAACCGAGGTAGCTAATGGTTGCTCCTCATTTTGATTTCTTTCGCCATGCATTGCAGTGTTTGCCTGATGTTCGGCTCTTGCCTGCTTTTTGACCATCAGTTTCTCTCCTGATTTCGATTATTAATAAGTAGTTTACCACTTCCCTTCACCTTGTGATTTTTTTTTCTTTAATTATTTAAATCAAGTTTCTTCTTTTTCACTTCTGGCAAGACCCAGATTTTAAAGGGTTTACATTCAGTTTAGGAAGACATGCAAGTTTGTATATTATGGAATGTCAAAATGTCACATCAAGTGTGTTAAGGCTATCATACATATTTAAAGATAAGGATACTTAACATTCCACTTAGGTTTTTAAATTTGAAGAAAATACTGATATATGAAACAGTTCTTATGCTTGTGGTGTCTTCATGTTAAATCCTTAAATGTAAGATTCCTAGAGCAATATATCAGTTATCTCAGTACATTCTTTTGTATTTTCAAATGACTGTATTGGCATAACTTTTTAGCATTCTTTTTGTTTAGTATCTTTTGATATACTATTTTATTCTGGCTTATTTGGGATTTGAATCAGGAAAGCCAGTCTGTTTATTTTGTCTTCTATCTGTCTGCATGATCGTCTGTCTCTTACCCGCTCAGGACCCCCAGAACCAAGTTAAGAACAAAAAATGAGCCAATGATGATTAGAGTAACAAAATAAAGCCATGGCCAGGAGTTCCCTACAGCATCATTCACCTGGGAATAGGGAAGGAGAGATGGAGAAATGGAAAGAGAGAGGGATGATTAGCATATGATTGTCTAAGAACAACATAATGGGCCTTTCTTTTTAATAAATAAAACAGCTGTCTTTCTCTGCCTCTCTGTTCTTTCTCCTTGTGAGATGAAAGATGCTCCATTAGTCAAAATGTTGTTCTACTCTGATGCTAGACAACAGAGTCCATAAACGCACATTCATACACATACAGCACATGCACATGCATGTTGCTTACCCACTCAACACCCCAAGAACCAGATTTAGAACGAAAAAGGATCCAAAGATGACGAGACTGACAAAATAGACCCAGGGAAGCTCATAGCCCATAGCATCCTGCATCTAAAAGGGAGAGGGAAGGAAGCACAGTTAGGAAAAGAAAGAGTGAGAGAAAGCTAGAGAGAAGAGGGTGAAAGAATTTAAGCCAAAATGATGGATGCTAGGAAGTTGTAACTACTTGAGGGGCACTTAGGCTGTATTCAGAGCATTTTATGTCAAAAGGTATGTCAATGGATATATGGGAAAAGTTATCTAGGGGTGATTATTATTCTGGGTGGCCCATTCTGAGCAGTTTGACGTCACAGCTGCCCACCTAATTCAAGTCTATTGCATTATGTGCCAAAATAAAACTATTAAAAAAAACTTCCTTTAACAATTAAAAACTTTGAGTTGGGTGTTCTTAAACTTTTGGCCATATAGTATCTTTTAAATAAAATTACATATATGCATTTAAACCCATGATTCACATATAGTATAATTTGACTTAGGTTAAAATAGATTTTCAAAGTATTGATTGCATTAGTATTACATTTGCAGTATGTTAGAGATGTTCTAAAACACAATATATTTACACTTTGTATAATATTTACAACAATCTTGCACAATTAATTGTACCTTTTTCATAAGTGAAGCCTCTTTATTATACCTTTGTTATAATAAAGGTAGTAAGCATGTGGTAAGTAGCTAGTAATAATTCACCCCTGCTAACTGCCAGGGGAGAATTATCTATATATAGATTTAGACCATGTGGTGCTTTTCACTTTTCAGCTTGTGACTACAGCAAGAGTTATAAGTAATCTGTCCTCCAAAGCTAGAGGATGCCTTCTTTCATTTCTTCTGGTATGTGTATTTTTATACATTGTGAGCATAATTTTGGATAAATGCTTTGGAATTGTAATGTGTCCTCAAGCACCGAATTGAATTTCCCTCATTACTGCTCCAACCCTTATGAATTGTTACTACTTGTGCTGTTATCTCTATGAACTTGCTGTTACTATGTTATTCCTTTCCATAGAGTACTCACCTCTCATTCACCCTGCCAGGTCAGGTATGTGCTGTTAGCATGCTTTTCTCTTTCCATATCATTTACTTTCACTACTGAAGCATGAGTATGCTTAATTCTACTAACTGTACATACTGGACCTGGAGTCAGGCTTTTCTCAATTCACTTCTCGTTCTCCTTTGCAGGTCAGGTTCTCACTCTCTGTTATCTGCTCAGAGTATTCCACAACCTCTCCCATCTTACTGGCCAGCACTGCTATTATGCTTGAGTGGTTTAACTAGTGTTTCACTGAGGCATGTTGTAAGATCTGTACTCATGCAGCCAGTGTCAGCCTCACCTGGAAGCCAAAGAGAGACACCACCTACACACCCACTACCCTCAGTTTGGACAATATTAAGGAGAGTCTTATAGTTAAATGAATGTCACAATTTGGGACATAATTCACTAAGCCTCAGTGCATCGATTTTAGGTAAAATCTATAAAAGAGAATTTGAACTCACAGCTCAACCCTACCTAAGCTCCATAGCCTGCATTCCAGCTAGTTTAATGAATCAAGAGCAAGTTTGTGCTGGGCCACATGCTTGACATTCATGCCTGTTTTGCATCACTGCTGATCATATCAGATGAAGGAATACACATATGCTGCCAAAAGGCTGAATGCTGACAGACTGAAGATGTGCCAGTATGTACATGTGCTAGTAGAATGTGTCCTATTGTATGGTGTGTGATATGCACTGGCAATACCTTTAATGGCCTTTTACTGTTAGCACTGGAAGATTTGCTTCAAACTGCAGAAGTTGATTAAATATCACCACAATCCAATTTAGTTGTTTCTATGCCCACATAGGTCTGGTCTGCCTTAAGATTTAGGAAGGTTGAAATACACTCTCAGGAAGTTGAATGCCTATTGTCTGTCTTGTGTACCCCCTACACCACCACTTCCACAGCCACCACCACCAACAAAGGGTCTCAAGGAGTATGGTCATGAAGGGATAATGATGGGAATCTTTACATTTGAAAACCTTGTGGCAACTACATTGAATCATTGTGTTCATGACAATTATGCAGAGATACACAAACTCCTGGACTGCCAACAACCCCCAATCTTTTCAGGGCTCAGGGCCTAATTGATAACAGATTCTAACAAATTTTTTACTCCACGTTTATTCTCTCTTGTACAAAGATACAATCAAAAAAAGGTAGACCCAGATTTCAAAAACAATGGGGTATATTATATATACACTCCCAGGCAAAAAAAAAAAAAAAAAAAAAAAATGGAGCAAACACAATATTGCAAAACATTCAGCTTTTAATTGTCTCAACAAAAATCACTGGGCAGAAAATGAACCAGAAGTAAAAAAAGCGCTCCTGAGACATCTGCCTTCTTTTGCTCATCAATGAAACTGCTGGGGGGAAAAGCTGGAAACAGGGAAGTTTACTTACATAGTCTTCTGGTATGCAAAAAGAGAAAATAATGAAAAGATTTAAATGTTAAATGATATAAAATTGAAACTAAATTGTCTGGGTGTTCAAAATTTTCCAAAATATCTTCTGTTTGATGACTATCACTGAGTAGAACAACATGGATTCTTCTTTCTGCAAAAAGCCATCTGCAAGTTTACCCACAAGACTTAATTTAAACATATAAACATTAAACATTTAAAGGAAGTCAAGGGAAAAGATGTCCCACACCAATTTACTTTATCTATTTGCTTAATTCTTGCTAATTTTCCTCACCAATGATTTGCTGTTGAGGCCATTATAAGCTTAATGTTTTGCAATATTGGGTTTGCCTCATTTTCTTGCCCAGGAGTGTACAATCTTGTAGCAAAGGATAGTGGTTTTTGTCCAACTCTATGTTTTAGAGTGCTGAACCTCCAAAGGACCCTTCCTTTTTGTAAAGTCATCAGATGTAATTCATGGAGTGCAACCACAGGACCAGTTCAAATTTCCATCTTAATTTACACGTTTGGCATTTAGCAGATGCCTTTTCCAGCATGATATAAAGAAGTGTTTTGTAGTCTCTGTCAAAAACACATCATCTTGCTAGTTCACTAAGTCAGAAACTAAAAGTACCATCAGTTTAAAAACCTTATTGGGGACGTTATAGAGAATTAAAAAAAAACAGTTAATGATTAAAAAAAGTCGTAATTTATGTGCTTGGATAAGAGGTAGGTCTTTAGTCTTAATTTGAAGACAGGTAGCAACTTAGCTGTGTGGAAACTAGGGGAAGTTCAATCCACCACCTAGGTACCAGGACAGAGAAAAGCCTCGATACATGTCTGTCTTGTACCCTGAGAAATTGTGTGCCAATCCAGCCATTCTAGATGCTCAGAAGGAGCATGGTGCAGAGCAGGGTGTGATTAGTACATTAAGATAGGTGGATGTGGGCCATGCTTGGCATTTTTAGGAAAGCTTCAGTGTTTTATATCTGATACAGGCAACTAGAGATGAAGTAATGTAGAGATGCTCAATCTAGCTGGGATTGAGTTTCAGCTGATGAATTTCCATTCATGAATAAATGTCTGCCAAACATGCTAAGATCCATGCAGAAACATGAGAAACATATCAAATAGAAAGGGAGAGGATAAGTTGAGTGTCATCAACATAGTAATGGTATAAAATCCCAGGCAAGGCTATGACCAAGAAAGTGAGTACAGATGGAGAACAAAAGAGGACCCAGCACTAAACCTTATGGATTATCTGCATTAAGCAGATGTGGATTTCCTCCATGTATTTTTATATGACCCTCTGTCATGGTAAAAAGCATACAGTTGCCATTCTGTGTTACAAATTATATGACACATGAGGATGGGCAAGAGAATCTTGTGCTTCAAGGTGTGAAAGGCTGATAAATGGTTTAGGAGGACAAGGCTGATGACAGTTTGACTGATCTACTGGCATGAGTAATGGCCCCAAGAGCAGTTTCGATGTAGAATGCTTCTTTGAAGCTAAACTGGTTAGGTTATTGGAAGTTATTCTTGATAAGGTAGAGAGACAGTTGATTATACACAGTGTGTTAAAGAATTACATAATTAATAGAGAAAATGATGGCAGTTGTAGTTGATGATATCTTACTCTGCATCCAGAGTGCTTTTCTTCAGGAGGGGAATAAACTTTGCTGTCCTGAATGCAGTAGGCACATGTTATAGAGTCATTAATTATTGAAGAGCTGAAGGGGAGGAGGTCTTGTGAGTTCAGATAAAATCCCGTCCAAAGGTATTGGAACGTTGGAAATCTTTTGTCTTTGCTATAAACTTAAGACATTTGGGTTTGAGATCAAAGATGAATATGAGATAATCAATCAGTTTCAGCTTTAATTTCCTGATATTTACATTTAGATGTGTTAAAGCACATTTAGTAATAGACCATCCAATTTTTAGGTGAGCAAAATTATAAGAACAGATTATCTTAAAGTAAATTAAACTTGTGCTTTTTGACATGATGCAATGTCATACTGGATATAGCCATTGTAGGATAGGCAAACTGTGGCTGTGGGAAGATGCATGTGATTGGGCAGCGATTACTGGATGGGCTGGGACATTTAGACAGTGCTTATCTGGTAGTAAGGGACTCTGATGTGGATTACACGCCACCACACACACACATCCATTCTGATTATAATGTCATAATTTTCTAAGGATCTCGTATGCAGGATAATTTTTTGCACTGCAGTAAGTGTGTGTGTGTGTGTTTATATATTTACCAAGTAGGAAGTATATTTATATTTACCAAGTTGTAAGACCAATGGCCAATATGATGCCATTTGACAATATTATGTACCTTGACCCTTGACTTTTTTATTTATTCTCTTGGAGTTGACCTTTGGACTTTGTTTTGTTCTTACTGTGTATTGACTCTTTTTGCCTGGCTTTTGGACAGTGATTTTGGATTGTGGACTTTGGCTTTGCTTTAATAAAAGAGACTTTTCCAACAGAGCCTCAAACTTCTGCTTAGTGTCAGATGTTATAGTTTAATATTCCTGAAGTCTTTTAGTAGCTGGCTGCATTTTTACAAGTTCAGTTGACCTTAATAGTTCTCACAATATTTTTCCATATGATAACTTGATAATTTATGAGAACCAACACTCTTTGTAGAATTCTACTTTTGGGGAACAATATAAATCAATCAAATGCAGATTATTTTGTAAAGCAGAGACAGTCTGTGTTGTCTGACCATCACAACTCTATCCGAGTGGACAAACATCTGGCAACACTTGAGAATTGCCAAGAACTCTCTAGACAGTGGCAGCAGGAAATAAAAAGGAGGCGGCAGCTCACAAGGGTGAGTAAGGCTGGAATGCGAAGAGTGACTGGTGGTTTTTCTCTCTCTGTGTTCCTCTGCACGCTAGACTCTCCATGAGGGAATATTAGTTGATGCAATGAGGGTACCCTGTGTACCACCACCCTCCCAACGGATCTTTGCAAGCTCTCCAAATGGATCTACACTCTCACCTTCGCACCCTGCATGAATTTCACATTCCTCACTTTACTATCTTTGCTTACTCCTTAAAAGAAATAAACTGATCACTGTTTTCACCAGTGTGTCTGTCTCCGGTGTTGTCTCTGCCACCTCGAGTGCTCGCAACAATGCAGAGAGGCCCATTATCAGCAAAAATTTGTCTTGAGTTCCAATGGAATTCTGTGTTGACTAATGCAAGTCTGTCACTTTAAAAAGGTTAATTGGTCGAAAGGTTAATTGAAAAGGTTAGATCTTAGTACAGCTGAAAACACTTGCACTTATTAAAGAAGCAATAAATCTGGCCCTCTTCAGAATAGTAGAGTATCTGGTGCATCAGAATATGTGGGTTCGAATACTGACTCAAAATAGCCAGAAACAAAGAACTTTCTCCTGAAACTCATCAGTCTATTCTTGTTCTGAGAAATGAAGGCTATTACATGCAAGAAATTGCCAAGAAACTGAATATCTCCTATAATACTGTGTACTACTCCCTTCAGAAGCAGAACAAACTGGCTCTAACTGCTATAGAAAGAGGAGTGGGAGGCCCTGGTGCACAACTGTGCAAGAGGATAAATACATTAGAGTGTGCAGTTTGAGAAACAGGTGCCTCACAGGTCCTCAACTGGCAGCTTTGTTAAATAGGACCTGCAAAATACCAGTCTCAACATCTACAGTAAAGAGGCAACTCTGGGAAGTAGGCCTTCTAGGGAGAGTTGCAAAGAAAAAGCCTTACCTGGGAATGGTGAATAAAAAGAAACGATTGAGATGGGAAAAACAACACAGACACTGGACACAGGAAGACTGGAAAAAAAGTGTTATGGACAAACGGATCCAAGTTTGAGGAGTGTGAATCAACATCCTTGAGACGCAGACCAAATGAAAGATGGAGGATTGCTTGACACCACCTGTCAAACATGGGGGAGGCAATGTGATGATCTGGGGATGCTTTGGTAGTGGTGAAGTGGGAGATTTGTATAGGCTAAAAGGGACCTTCAAGAAGGAAGGCTGTCACTCCATTTTGCAGCACTATGCCATACCCTGTGGAGAGAAGTTGATAGTAGAAAGGTTTGTCCTACAACAGGACCTAAAGCACACCTCCAAACTATGCAAGGGCTATTTAGAAAAGAAGCAGACAGCTGGAATTCTGTCTATAATAGAGTGGCCAGTCATTGGATCTCAATACTATAGAGCTGTAATTGGAGCAACTTGACTGATCAGACCAACTCATCAGATTACCTCAACAAATTGACATCTAGAATGCCCAAGGTATGACAAGCTCTAATTGCTGCAAATGGAGGATTCTTTTATTTTTTTAATTACATGTTCTTTTGGGATGTAAAGGGGCCTATTCTGGTGCATTCACAAGTACATGGGCAAACAGTGAACAGTGCAAACTATTGTGCTGCAAAATGAATTAAACCTGCAATTTGCAGCAAAGGAAGAGGAATGCTGTCCAAAACAGTCTTGCTGCAACATGACAATGCACATCCTCATACAGCAGCAGTGACAGTAGAGATGGTACAACAACTTGGGTTGTAATGTCTTCCACATCCTCCATACAGCCTGGATCTGGCATCAAGCGATTATCGCATCTAAAGGATATAAAGGACTGGTGCTCACCTGGCTTTAGGAGCAGCTGAAAAACCTCTTCTCTGTAGGAATACAGAAGCTAGTTGAACGATACAACAAATGCATCATCTTTCATGTGAAAAACTATGTGAAAAAGTGTCTATGTTCAATTATGTTCAACTGCTCACAGTTACTTACTTCTATTAAAGCTTGTTGACTCCCCCTTGTGGAGATATTATATATATATATCAACCAATCCTGGGAGTTTGAGTGTTCTGAGCAGTATCTTAGCAGTTCCTAGAACTACACATTTCTGGACAGAGACATCAGTTGTTGTTGTGCCTGAGATCTGTTGTAGTCACTCTCCAAGATTGGGAGTCAAAGTCCCTAATGATCCTATTACCATTGGAGCCATTTTGGACTTCACCTTCCACATCTATTCCCCCTTGACACTCTCTGCTTTCCTACTTCCTACTGCTTTCCTACTGGTGTCCTACTTCTGTTTGGAGTCATCACTTGAAACCACTTGCTCCTGTTGAGGATGGAAGAATAAGAATTGCCTCAACATACACCTAGAACTGTAATGATGGCTTTGAACTGCTGTTGGTAAGAGCAGTTCTGTTATAATGGCATAGGACTCAACTTACCATGAACAGTCTTGCAATCAAATCTTAACCCTATTACAGAAGTATGTTAGTTGTAATTGCACTATGCAATGCTACCCAAATGAGCATGGGTTTCCTTTTGAGTCTGTTTCTTCCAAAGGTTTCTTCCTCTTGTCATCTCAGGGGGGTTTTCCTTGCCACTGTCACCCCAGGCATGCTCATTAGGGATATGTAGTGATATATACACTACCGGTCAAAAGTTTGGGGTCACCTTCTAATTCAATTATTTCTTTATTTTTATTACTTTAAAAGAGAC
>JAQMYM010000004.1:17630157-17641901 GCA_030014255.1 Parauchenoglanis ngamensis | reverse complement strand
CACTCCAATGCCAGGCTGGTAGGCAAACTGAAGTGGGTCCAGTGATGAGCTCACCAGGGGCCGAAGCTGAGCAAGGATCAGCCGCTCCAGGGTCTTCATCAGGTGGGATGTCAGAGCCACTGGTCTGTAGCTGTTGAGGTCCTTGGGATGTGGAAACTTTTGCACTGGTACCACACAAGAGGTTTTCCATAGCGTGGTACTCTCCCCAGCTTCAGGCTCAGGCTGAAGATGTGCTCCATCACCCCACACAGTTGATCTGCGAAGGACTTGACAACCCTTGAGCTAATGCCATCTGGGCCCGCTGCCTTCCTGGCTTTGATCCTCCTCAGGTTCTTCCTAACCTGGATGGTTGAAAGAAACAAGCTGGAGCCGAATGCTGGATGTGTGCTGGATGTTGTGGTTGGGGGAGGGGAGCAGTGTGCAGGGTGTGTGGAGGAGGTGTGAAGTGTTCAAAGTGTCAGAGGTGAAACAGAGGTGAGGCAGGTGTGCCTGCAGCAGATGGTAGAGATTGCATCCTGGATGAATCAAACCTATTAAAGAAGTGATTCAGTTCATGGAGAACTGATGGAGATGAAAGGATGGAGAACAAGCACCAAACGATTAAGGCCTTAGTACAGGAATGACAGGGGGGTTGGACTACATGGGAAGGCATCATTGATAGAAACATTATCATGGTGAACCTGTGGAAGATCCCATAGGCAAAGCTCAGCTGACCATGGCAACATGACCATGTCTGGGCAGATAGGCCACGGTGCTGGAGAGACACGGATAGGACATGTGCAGGGGTCATCCTCCACCAGAAGGTCAGCACATTCAGTTTGTCACAGAAGGTGCATGTAACATAAATGCCCACCAAGATTTCCATGAAGGTTAGTTCCTGCAACGCAGGACTGGAGAATGACAGTCAATCTCAGCAGGAAACTACAGCTTCCTGGGCATGTCTATCTGTATTAGGGTTACTTATATCCACTACTCATGGTCTAAGGGGTAATTTCTCCATATAGCAAGGCCACCCACATAAACCAGTTAGGCTCACCCCAAAATAGCCATTTTTTGGTTTCACCACCTGTAAGATGAATGGTGGGGGACAGGTGCAATGCAGTGCGGTGGCAGGCATGTAATGGATAGTCATAGAATATCTAAAATGGAAACCAGTTTTGTAAATATGGGAGGTCACTTTGCTGGGTGAGAAAGAGCATAAGTTAGTATGTGAAATTAGAAGGTATTGACTACTTATACTGTATTATGCCTTGGATACATATACAGTTAGGGCTCTTGTACAAAATGTCCTAATTGGGGTGGTTTCGCTCATACTAAAGATTTACCCACAGTAGATAAGCCTCAAGTGGGTGTGTCACCTCTTGAGGATAAAGGATGAAGAACTCACCATTGGAGTTTTTCCAAGTGGACTGGATTTGTCACATAGGGCACTAGACAGATTTATGGGTTGATGGGAGCATATGGCAGAAGTGAGAGACAACTTTAACAAACATCTTAAAACAACTTCCCTTGTAGCAAATAAGGTTGGGTGTCATGAAGCCTAGACCAGACGTGATGCAAATGCAGTAAGACACTTTAATAAACAATGTTAGTCAGAGGTACAAAATTAGCAGGCAGAAAACAATGTCATAAACAAGCTCCCAAACTTTCTTGCTGCGTTGGAATCATTTGTTGACTGCAGGTGCTTCAGTGGGATTTGCATTCCATGGGAACAGAGGTGGCTGGAAGCCCAGGATGCATTGGGTGTCATTTGTGTGGATGAGTGTTTGAGTGAGTTCTGGGCATATTCTGCCCATAAAAGGAAACGTGACCAGTCGCGCTGGTTCTCGGCACAGTATGTTCTTAGTAAGCATCCGATTTCTTGGTTAGCTCTTTCTACCTGGCCATTTGATTGTGGGAGATAACCAGATGTGAGGCTTACGGAAATTCCAAATTTCTCCATGAACCCGGAGATGTTGATGTACTCTTGATGTAAATTGTGGCCTTCTGTCACTCACAATGTCCTCCAAAATGCCGAAGTATCGGAAAAAACATGGTTGAACAACAGTTCAGACAGTTCAAATGCTGTGGGAAGACCCGGGAGGGGGATGAGTCTTAGGGCTTTGGAGAACCGGTCAGTGATAACCAGGATAGTTGTGTTGCCTGCTGAATCTGGGAGGTCCATGATGAAATCCATGGTTATGTGTGACCAGGGGCGGTGTGGTGTGGGCAGAGATATGAGCTTGCCCGAAGGGAATGTTCTGGGTACTTTAGATCTAGAACAGGGGGAACACAAAAAGACATATTCGTTGATGTCCCTTTGCATGTTTGGCCACCAATACTTCTTGTTGATGAGCTGGTGTTAGTGTGTGCCCATGTGACAAGTTTGCCACTGAGTTGAGGAACATAAGTGCGTTCAGGCGGACAGGATGAGGACACATGATATGGTTGCGTTTTCTGTATTTCTGTGTCAAAGTCCCATACAATGGATTCCCATACATGATGGAGGTAGTATTGTGTCTCACTGATATGTTACATTTTTCTCAGGGTGCATGTGTGATAAAGTGTCAGCTTTCATGTTCTTGGAACCTGTTCGGTAGGACATGGTGAAATTGAATCGGGCAAAGAATAGAGCCCATCTGACTTGTGGGTTCAGTATTTTTGCTTTGGTAGGTATTCCAGGCTTTTGTGGTCCATGTTAACCATGAAAGGGTGCTTGGCTCTTTCTTGGCCGGTGCCTCCACTACTCTAATGATAGTTTTACTGCCAGGAGTTCCACGTCATAATTTTGTCAGGCGTGATGAGTTTGTGTTAAAAGAATGCTACTGGATGAAGTTTGGGCCTTTCGCCGAACCGTTGTGAGAGTACAGCTCCTACTCCAGTTTCGGGGGGATTCACTTCAACGGTGAATGGGATCTCTGGGTCTGGGTGTTTGAGGATGGGGGCTGAAGTGAATGCCTCTTTAAGTGAGGTGAAGGCTTTTTCAGCAGCCTGGTTCCAGTTTATTTACTTTGCTCCTTTCTTCAGAAAGGCTGTGAGGGGGGTTCCGTTTATGCTGAAGTTCCTGATAAACCAGTAGTAAAAATGTGCAAATCCAAGGAATCTTTTTAGTTTCTTTATTGTCTTAGGAGAGGGCCAGTGTTGAACTGCTGTCACCTTGTTTGAGTCCATTAGGACCCCTTCTAGGCTGATTATGTAACCCAGGAATGATACCATGGTCACGTGGAATTTGCATTCCTCCCCCTTGACACAGAGTTGGTTTTCACGTAAATTGTTTAGTACTTGTTTGATGTGCTGTCTGTGTTCATTAAGTGAAGTCGAGTAGATCAGAATGTCATCAGTTTATGCTATTATGTACTTTCCCAGCATCTCTGGTAAAACATCATTGATGAGTCACTGGAAGACTGATGGAGCACAAAATAGTCCATATGGCATGACCTGATACTGGTAGTGGCTGGATGTAGTACTGAAAGTGGTTTTCCATTCGTCTCCTGCCCATATTCTTATGGGATTGCTGGTGTTATGCTCTACACCAAGTGCATCGGTTAACTAGATGGAATGAACTATCATGCAGGGAATGAAAGAATGAATAATGACTAGATAAAGGTTTTACCCATTTTTTCTTTGTTTTTACTTAGGTGGCAGTTTTACCCATATGTGCAACATAGGAAATAACAATAATCAATGACAACCAATATAACAACCCAATAACAAAAATATATATAAACCAGGACACACTCTGGCATGAAAGCCAAGGACAGCGCCAAAAAAAAAAACCAAACAAAAAGAACTTCCCTACCTAACACATACCCTAACCTAATCAAAATACATATAGCGGAACTTATCCACTTACCTGGTGTGCTAGACTGACAACAATCTGCGTGATGGAGATGTAGGTTCGCACCAACTAACTTATGGTTCACCCAGAGTGATTAATACAAAAAAAGACATACACAAGTATGCCTCAATCACATAAATAAACACATAGCCAAACATAAATGTACCTAGTTAGCACAAGGGTAGCATCAAAACTTCACCACAAAACTAAGATGTGAAGGCAATATCAGACGAACAAAGATACATACTCTCATACAGGTACTCATATAATAAACACCTGAACATTGGAGCTACTTCCCCAAAGTCTGATCCACAGGAGTCTGAATACTAACGAACAAAGATTCCCATGGAGACCAAACGCAGTGGTCGATAGCGTTCTTCCATCTTCACTCTCTCACCTTTTCTACTTCTGGAGTCAGCATCCCATGGTATAATCCCACCTATACAGCGAAATCATTGGTGGACAGAATGTAGACGAACATAGCGATTTACGTATTAAATACCGAGAGCAGAACCAGCAAGACATAGAGAGAAGAAAAATAAAAATAAACACACACACACACACACACACACACACACACACACACACACACACAGCAAAATGACTTTCACATAACAGTTGGTGCTGTGTAGATCAAGTTTGGTGAAAATGTGATCAGCTCTTAGTTGTTCAAAGGCAGCTGTGCACTAGTGGATATGCATATTTTACTGTGATTTTGTTTAGACCATTGTAGTCTTTGCAGGGCCTTAGACCTACTCCCTTTTTCTCCACAAAGAAGAAACCAGCAGAGGCCGTAGATGTGGATGGGACGATGTACCCTTGTTGGAGCGCTTCCTGAACATATTCCTCCATGGCCTTTTGTTCCTTAATGGAAAGTGGGTAAATCCAGTTGCATGGAGGTGTAGTGCCAGGTAACAGCTCAACTGCGCAGTCATATGGACGATGTGGAGGGAGGCCACTATCTTTAGTCTTACTGAATACTTCCATAAAGTCCTGATATTCTGCTGGGAGGTGTATGGGTTCATGTGTTTCCAGACTTTTAATGGTGGTGGATGCTACTGGTATTCAAGGTGATTATAAGCAGTGTTGGAGGCAGTGCTCTGACCATTTCAATACCTCGCCTTGCAACCAGAAGATTTGAGGATTGTGTTGGTGTAGCCAGAGTACCCCCAGGATGACTGGGTTTCAAGGAGTTTTCGTGATGAGGAAGGATATCATCTCTTTATGTAGGCAGCTGATTTGCATTGTGACCGGGGTGGTGCAGAGATGAACGGTGCCCTCTCCAATTAGACTCCCATCAATGGTGTGGATCTGAGGTGGGTTATTCAGCTTGAGCAGAGGAATGTGCAGTTGGATAGTGGTGGAGTGATCCATGAAGTTCCCTGAGGATCCAGACTTGATTATGGCTGCCAGAGAGAAACTCTCATCAGTATGTGTAATCTGCATCGATATGACTAGTGGAAGTAATGCAACATAGGAAGCTGTACTCACCGCGGGGTTTTTAGTGGAGGGTGAAACCCCGTAAGTCATACATTGGTCATGTGATGTGTGTCTGGTGCATTCTGAGAGATCATGATCCGATGCAGCACAATACAAGCAGAGTTTCTCCTTCTTGCGTCGTGTGCCCTCAGAGGCTGTTAAGCAAGTGCACCTGTTTTTTATTGCACCTGTTCCTCTCCGCATTCCTCATATTGTGCCTTCCAGGAAGATTGGTGGTCAGTTAACATGTTGTGGAGGTGAATGACTAGGTCAATGAGAGAATCCAGGGATTTTTTGTCATCCCTACAGGCCAGCTCCTTGCAAATGTTGCTATTTAATCCTTGCTGAAACACAGCTTTTAATACTGGCTCATTGGCACACACCAGCTTTTGGCAGCGAGGGTATGGAATTCGAGAGCAAACTCTGCTACATGTCATTGTCCCTGACGGAGTCTCTCACCCACCTCCTTTCCTTCGGGAGCATGGTCGAATACATGTTTGAACAAACTGATGAGTTGCTCGTAAGACGACACCACCTCTCCTCCTTGTCCCCATATGGCTGTTGCCAAGGAGAGAGCACTGCTGGTGAGGAGACTCAGGAACTGTGATACACAGTCCTGATCCATAAGTCCCTCTTGTGCGGCAAAGTAAAGTTGGCATTGGAGGAGAAAGCATTGTTCCAAGTCTCCATGGAACTTGTCGAGTTTGGTGGGGGGGGGTCTCTCACAACCGGTCAGGAGGCAGCTGGTGAGGCGAGCTGCTGCATTAGTTGGCACATGCTGGTAGCTAGCTGTTGTACCTGGGCGGTGATTTCTTGCAGCTTCCGTTCTTGTTCCCGGAGAAATCAGCATTGAGCCGATAGCGAGTCGCGCAGTGCTGTAGGATCTGCTGCATCCATATTATGGCGAAGCATTCTGTCATGAATTCCAGACCAGATGGGATGCAAATGCAGCAAGACACTTTAATGAACAATGTTAGCCAGAGACATATTGTCTGTAGGCTGTGTCATGGGATGTGTAGTCCATTTCTGTGTTGGAGTGTTCATTTGTAAAAATGTCCATTTCTGTGTCGGATGATGTGTCGTCATCAGAGGGCATGTCTGTGTCCATGTCGAGAGAGGGTGTGGGTGTATTCTCATGCACAGGTGAGGGTGGAGGAGCAGGTGCAGATATGACAGTGGGGACATTGAGACTGAATGGTCTTCAAGTCCTGAACTGTAGAGGCAGCAGCAAGAAGCTCTGGCTGTAAAGCTGTTGGTGCCTTTCATGGCCGTAACATAGGATGCATCGATGGACACCAGTGACAGAAGAAACTGTCAAATTGAAGAATGTAATGAAGAATTGAAATCTGAGTAAAGCTCACCGAGTTTCATAACATGGTTAACATGCCTCTTCAACATTGCACAGAGATATGGGACAGTACACTTGGCCTGGCAAACTAACAATGAACTACATGAGGTAATTTATATAATCTGAACATGACACCCTAAAAATAAAGTGATAGAGGTGAATAACCTCAGGCAACTTAGGGATTTAAGTTGCCAATTATGAATATGGCCCTTTAGCAAAGTTTACCACAAAAAAAATCTTAATTGTTCCAGTGCAGGAAAATAGATATTTGGACAACTTTGTTTTTGTTATTCAATTTACTTCCAGTGCACACACAGTTGCGGGCAGAGGTTTACATGCACAGACATGAGTGTCATCATGGACATAAATATCTTGGCAGTGATATGACTTTTATGAACATACATCTTCAGTACAAATAATGGATGCACATGTTTTAAGTTATTCTGGGTATTCTGAAATCACAGCAGGGGTTAAAATTATGCATATAGGGTCAAAAATATACATGCAACAAACGTAATATTTTGTTAAATATCCCTTGGAAGTGTAACTCCATGGTCTATTTACTGCAATATATAAGTAGCTCCAAGGAGGTGGTCACAGACAATCATTAAAGTCACTGCTGTCAAGTAGCAGTTCCAAAAACTGTCAAAGAGCTGCAGCAGTTCCAGAGGTTCATTAATTCATACAGGAGATTCATCCTAGTTTTGAGCTCCATTGTTGCCCACCTCATTGCTCAAGAAGGGCCCCCAAAATCTGTGTTCACCACAGACCCATTCTGAAACACCCTGACCCCTCCAAGAAATTTATATTCATGGTAGGTGTAGTAGGTGAAGTAGGGATATTTAAAGACTGATCATGGGCTGAACTCTTGACAAACAAGGTGGGCACTATTCTTTGATAGGTTCCATTTCACCCTCTTGCATCATCCTGGCTCCAAGAACACTAAAGCTGACTCTCTCTCATGGTTATACCCAGCTCCTCCTGAAGAGCACATTAAGTTTCTGTTGCCACAGCACTGTTTCATGGATTCTCCAAATTGGGCAGTAGACCAAGAGATCAACAATGTCCTGGAACAACGAATACCCACTTGGGCACACTTCTTCACCTCCAACAGATGGCAGACACACCCAAAACCCATCAGCTCTTCCAAGGCAAATACTGGTGGCCCTATAAGCTTTCTGACATTCACAAGTTCATTTCCAGATGTACTGCATGTGCCAAAATGAAATGGGTTCCTTTACCAACATCTCAGTGATCATGGTCTCACACTGCCATGGTCTCAACTTCGCCACAGACTTCACCAAGTCTCTGAACAAAATTGTCATTATAGTCATAGCTAATTATTTTTCTAGGTCACTCTACCTGATTCCTTCCCCAGGCCTACACTCTGCTTTGAAACCACCAAGCTCATCTTCAACCATTTGTACAGATATTTTGGCATGCCAAAGGATATTATGAGCATCAGAGGTTTGATCAAGAGATTGAGTGCAAGAAAGTGTTCAAGAACACATACCAGCACCTAGCACAGGCTACCCAGGTGAACGAGAACATCCAGACACCCACGAAAGATTCTCCAAGCTTCTCCAAGATTCACATTTTCTTTTACATCATGTGGATACCTGGGTGCATGTAAGTTGCTTGTTTAGGGGAGAGATGGCACCAGGATGCACTATGGGAAAAAGGAAGCAGGTGGAGACAATGTCCTGGGCAATGTTCTGCTGGGAAACCTTGGGTCCTGGCATTTATGTGAATGTTAATTTGACATGTGTCATTGACGTGACAATTTGACATGTGACATTGTTGCAGACCAACTACACCCCTTCATGGCAACGATATTCTCTAATGGCTTGGTGCCAGACACCACAGCACACCTTCAGAGGTCTTGTGGATTCCATGCCTCAATAGGTCAGAGCTGTTTTGATGGCACAAGGAGGGCCTACACAATATTAGGTAGGTGGTTTTAATGATCTTCTTACATACGGATCCTTTTCATTGTTATTGGTTTTCTACATAAGATCTTTGTCTTGTTTCCTGGTTACCAATTCTAGTCCTGTATACTTCAGTCTGTTTGTATATTGCCTCACCCTCACCTGTTATTTCATTGACTTGTATTTTGTATTCATCTGCCAGTTGACAAATAAAGCATTTTAACCTGCACTTGCAACAACCCCCCTATCACCTGACACTCTGGCTTGCTCAGTAGGGACAAATTAAAAATTTATATCTAGTATTCTTTCCACCAAGGGAAATCCTGGAAGATTTTAGAGTGGCTATCACAGTCGCTCGACTTGAACCCCATAGAAAATCTCTTGTGGGATTTGAAGAAGGTGGCTGCAACTTGCAAACCCAAGAATATTAGTGAGCTGGAGCTCATTGTCCATGAGGAAAGATTCCTAGTCTGGTGTCTGGCTATGCATCATGTTTGCAGCAGGTCAACACAGGAAAATGATACTCTACTAAGTACTAAAGATGCTTGTCATAAAGGGAATGAATCATGTTGAAACTGCAGTAATCATTAAAAGTGGCATTTTATGTTTAATGTGGAGAAAACACTTGTAATATTAGTTTTGTTCAACTATTTAAATCGTTCTTGTTTGATTTGTTTATTATAAACAGCTGAAAGTTTGTAAATTTTTCAAATAAACCTAATTTGCAATGGGGGTTGAATAATTTTAGGTGCAACTGTATGTCTGCTACTCGAAAACTGATTGGTAGTAAGGATTAGCATGAGCAAATATTTTAGACATTATAATGCCATATGTGTTACTGGAATAATCTCAGAGTCTGCTTCAGTAGCTTTAAAAGAACATACAGCTCAAAATAAATGCAGTGCTAAAGGCTGAAGTAATACTTCAATAAATAATCAACTACATTAACTAAATTATGCCTTTTTGCTGGAACTTTACTAATTTGGCATGCATTTGGTGCACTGAAAAATGATCATATATCCCTTTTCGTTTTCTCTGCCATTTTGGCTGGCTGAAAAAACAAATGTACACACCACACACACACACGCACACACACACAATTTACCTGAGAAGTAATGGAATGAACATTTGTATGGAGTTAGATCACTGTGTTTAATATGTTAACACAAAACACTGTAAAAAGTTAACACAAAACAAAAAAAAGTTGTCTTATTCTACTCAATTTACTGAGTGATAAAAGTAAATAAACTCATTTTACACATCTGCTGTTTTACGTGAAGATTTGCAGACTAGTCTAGCCACTAACCACTGTTTTGCATTTTTCAGTATTTTGAAAATTTACACATGGCTTTATGTTTACAATTTGCAAAGATGATTTCAGTACATAGTATTATTAATATCTAAATTTCATAGTTAGGTTTACAATGATATATTGTGGCAGCAACCCTCTGGAAGAGGAGGTGGGATGCTTGGGATGCCATTATTGTCTCCCACAGATGAAGGGAAAAAGGATGAACAAAATCCATTCTTTCAAGTTATGAAGTTATGCTGCTGAACAGCATAACTTGTGTGCATTCAGAATTCATAAGTCAAATTCTTTTTTAACTCAAGTATAACTCGACTGTCCTTGTCTTTCCAAACACAGTTATAATCTTGCCACTGTCAACTAGTAAGACAAGAATACCACAGTAAAAACCATGCAGGCATTAATACTTTCTAAGACTGGGCTTCTGTAGGAAAGAATGGCTTGTATGACTGAGCTAGGTAATCAGATTGCTTTTACTCACCCTACAACCACAATGATGAAATCCAACAGATTCCAGCCATTCCTTAAATAGGCATTGGGATGACATAGCAGCCCATATGCGATGACCTTCAGAAATGCTTCCACTGTAAAGATGATTAGGAAGAGATATTCCACTTGTTCCTGCAATAATATGAGACAGTGAGAAAAAGAGGCCATAAGGATATTGTTGGAATTGCTCATCCGATTTGCTCCTTTGTTAAGTCTTAACATTTATTCTTATAGGAAATGATTCCCTTGATGTCTTGTTGTATAATTGTTATTGTTGAAATAATTAACAATAATTAACAAAAATGAACACATTCTCTCTCAATTTATGGTGTGTTGCAATCATGAATCAAAAAGGGATTGTGACACTGATTGGTCTTAGGGAAGGGGTTGCTTGGTGATAGGGAAGGGCTCTCCTGGTCCCTCAACACCAGCTCCATCGTCAAGAAAGCCCAGCAGCATCTCTACTTCCTGCGAAGGCTGAGGAAAGCCCATCTCCCACCACCCGTCTTTACCACCCTCTACAGAGGGACTATTGAGAGCATTCTGAGCAGCTGCATCACTGTCCGGTATGGAAAGTGCACCGTATCGGAACACAAGACCCTACAGCAGATAATGAGAACAGTTGAGAAGATCATCAGAGTCTCTCTTACCTCCATCACTGACATTCACCACACTCTGCATCCACAAATCCACCAGCATTGTGGACGACCCCACACACCCCTCAAACAAACTCTTCACCCTCCCACCATCTGGCAAGAGGTACTGAAGCATTCGGGCCCTCACTGACATACTCTGTAATAGTTTCTTCCACCAAGCCACCAGACTCCTGGAACATGAAGGGACTGGACTGACACACACACAAATGCACATTCATCTACATCTACAATCTTTGCACAGTAGATTTGGATTAGCACTTCATTGTCTTGTCTCGTGATGACTGCACTGTTTGCAGTGTTTGCACACTTGCACTTTGTTGTCTCTGCCATGTTTGCACATGTTTGCACACATGCACTTTATGTTGTCTTAAGTTGCACACGTGAACGTTTGTACTTCTGTGTTGTAGCACCATGGTCCTGGAGAAATATTGTCTCATTTCACTACGCACTGTAGATAATAATAATAATACCTTTGTAATAATCAACTCTTCCTTTAGCATTGGCTATGTACCTAAACCCTTAAAAATTAACAGTTATAAAAACCCTGATTAAAAAACCTGACCTTGACCCCAGTCAGCTGTCCAACTATAGGCTAATATCAAACATCCCTTTTATTTTCAAGATTCTAGAAAAGGCTGTAGCTTAGCAGTTATGCTCATACCTACATAGGAATAGCATTCATGAAATGTATCAGTCAGGATTTAGACCTCACCATAGCACA
>JAQMYM010000004.1:17604010-17623316 GCA_030014255.1 Parauchenoglanis ngamensis | reverse complement strand
GTGTCTCGGTGGCACAAGTGCAACCTTTGTACTTCTGTTGCCTTATATGTAGCACCAGGATCCTTTGGGAAATGTTACCTCATTTTCACTGTACACTGTACCTCATGTATACGGTAAATGACAAAAGTCACTTGAACTTGTACTAGTGATGACTTTTTCAATTACAAAATTCAAACCAAAATCATCAACCTGTGTACTAGATCCCTTACATGTATCTTTAAACAGATAATACCAGAAGTAATCGAACCTATTCTAAAAATAATCACGTTTTCTTAGCACTGGTCATGTACCTAAATCCTTTAAATTAGAAGTTATCAACCTGCTGATTAAAGAAACCTGACCTCAACCCCAGTCAGTTGCCTAACTATAGGCCAATATCCAATCCCCTTTATCCCCAAAACCTTAGAAAAGGCTATAGCACTGCAGTTATGCTCGAACCTACAGCTTAACATTTCATGAAATGTATGAGTCAGGATTTAGACCCCACCGTAGCACAGACAGCACTGGTTAAAGTGGTAAATAACGTACTACAATATGATCTACCACTTTCCCAAATCAAGAAACTGTTTATAGTTGGAAACAGTAGATAATGAATAATATTTTACCAGATTTCATTTAAGCAGCATTTT
This sequence comes from Parauchenoglanis ngamensis, assembly GCA_030014255.1. Taxonomy (NCBI): domain Eukaryota; kingdom Metazoa; phylum Chordata; class Actinopteri; order Siluriformes; family Auchenoglanididae; genus Parauchenoglanis; species Parauchenoglanis ngamensis. Next base: position 17,622,687 of record JAQMYM010000004.1, on the reverse strand, counting down.
TTGTTATGAAGCCCATATGATTTTCCAGCATGATTTTCTTTATTACTGATGGATAATAATCATGAAAGAATGATGAAAAACACGTACAATGAACTTACAAAAGAAATTACATTTAAAATTAAATTAAAGCATGTTTCTTTTGTGTGTATGGAAATATGTTTTTATTTATAAGCTGGTTAAGGAACGTGGCTTGAGATGGCACAGATACTTTTATTCAGTAATGGGCACCACTGTTAATTTCTTTCCCACACAAAGAGAAAAAAAAATCTTTTCTGGGTGACCTTTCAGATCCAGTGTCAAGGTAGTGCCTAAGGGGTGCAGAACTACACTACCCATCAGCCCTTGCATGTCTCACTAATCGCTCTCTCCTGTGTCATTATGCCTTGTTAGCAGTACTATTTAAGTTCTAGTGTTTCAGAGTCTCATTGTCAAGCTTTTGTTGTTGTAGTTGTGTGTTGTCATGTGTGCCACAGTGTCACTTACAGTCTGAATGTTCTTCACTTTATATCAACATATCGCATTTACGGTTCTTGTTCTCATGCTTTTGGTTGTCTGTTTGTGCTTAATACTGTAAAATAGTTAGTTACTATAAAATTACAAAATTGCGCTTGACGATTATTTACAAAACAAAAAAAAAAAAGATTTACCAAAGGATTGAAGAATGTTTTTCAAAACCACAGCACGTTCTAAAACCAAGAATGCAGAAAGTGGCATTTATTTTCATTCATGTGTAAAACGTGGATCTTACATAATTGACTAATGTACTTACTCACAACTATATTGTTGCAAATGAACATAGTAACTGGTATTCCCCTTCACAAAAGCTTAATCACTCAATTTGGGCCAATTTTCTGACTCGATGAAGGTTCTGAGTATAAATATAACAAAATAATTGTTATAAGTATCAATTCTGTGACCATAAACCAAACAATGTGACATTTTTTTAAAAAATTTGTATAAACCTTATCAACTTGAAAAGTTGCTTGGCTCACTGTATCACAAAAATAAGTATTACAAAGGGGGACAGGAGCTTTAACCATTATCACATGTCCAGAAAAGGATGCACCTGCCAGTTATGAGATGAGCTGCATTTCAACAGATTTTGTCAGCTTTTTCCTTTGTTTGTTGGTGTGGTGAATCAGTCCCACCATGTCCACGTGCACCTGGTATGATTAGGAGTAATAGGCATACACCTCTATTTCTGGATAACCAAGCCCTTGCATACGTGATTAGAAAACATATTTGCAGAACTGTTGAAATGATGGATGCCTTTTTCTTTCTGTGTTTTAAATCTAGACCCAGAGTTCTCATTGATTTTGAGAGCTCGGTTCATTCCTGTTGTATACAGAGATAGCTAGCTTAAAAGAGCAAATGTGGAAAAAAAAGAGGCAAGTATCTGGCTGGTTGTTGATCTTCCAACTCTGAATCCATTCTGATTGATTCTGAGAGAATTTTTCAACTTCCGGCACGGTGGTGCAGTGGTTAGCACTGTCACCTCACAGCAAGAAGGTCCTGGGTTCAATCCCTGGGTCACCCAAGGTGCCTTTCTGTGCGGAGTTTGCATGTTCTCCCTGTGCAGTCCAAAGACATGCAGATTAGGTCAACTGGTTACTCTAAAATTGCCCATAGGTGTGAATGCGAGTGTGTTTGGTTGTTTGTCTGTTTTGGCCCTGTGGTGGACTGGCAAACTGACCAGGGTGTACCCCGCTTCTCGCCCGAAGATGCTGGGATTGGCTCCAGCTTCCCCGTGACCTAAATGGATAAAGCTGTATAGATAATGGATGGATGGATGAACTGAAGCTGATCGCATGGTAGTTATTTGGTAGACCAAGGTCTCCAATTTTGGGATGATATTGAGTATCTGCCTGGGTCCTTTTTCTTCAAGTAAGTCAAGTAAGAACATTACGATATCATCCAAGTCCCACAACTCTTGCCCTCAACGATGGCTTTCTTGGCTTTCTGATACTCATCACTGTCAAAGGGTCCCACTCTGATATTAAGCTGTGGGATGTATACCATCCTCATCATTGTCAGCTTCCAGAAGTGGTAGTACCAGCTACTGATATAATCTTTTTGAGAGCTCCCATTAACTCTTCCTTTCTGGCTTGAGTTTCTGCCACTTATGTCGTTAATCAGTTGTCAACTCGGAGTCGCATGAGCTGTCTCAACCTCCTTCATTTTTAGGATCAGCATTTCAATCATGACAGTGTAATATGCTTGGTTAAGCTCCTCATTGACTGCGTGAAGCTCTGTCCTGTTCAGCTCACATGAATTCTCATGATATACCTCGTAGGCTGCAAGCACTCTGTCTGGCATTAGTTGTTCTGGAATCCTTTGAAGCTAGATCTTTCTTTTTCTTCCTGAGTACTCGTATGAGGGATTTAGTTGCTTTGTTACTGGCTTGTAAAACTTCTCATAGTTCAGTTACATCCTTAATCTGATCTTGAAAGCAGAGAACTATTTCTAACCTCCACGTTATGCCTCTCTTGTAGAGCATGATCTCTACTCGGTGCTTTCCAATCATAGTGGACCTTTCTGGCTGATTTTTTTTTTTTCCATTTGCCCTAACTTTTACTCTTACACATGCAGAGACAATTTGATTATCTGAACCAATACTCCTAAAGGAGTTGTATCTACAATCATGATGCTATTCTTTCACTTCTTGTTAACCAGTATGTAATCCAGTTGATATTTTCTACCACATGGGTCTAAGTACTTTCTTAGTTTTGCTGTTTCTCTTCTGGAAGCATACGTTCATTATCAATAGACATTTCTCTTCAGCCAGCTCCAGTAGTTTTTCACCATTTTGGTTTGTTGAATCATGGAGCATGTGAAGGCCTTTGCCTATTCTAGCACTAAAATCAACCAAAACGATAATATAGGTACCAGCTCAATTGCCTTACTTGGTCCCTGATAATAATTCTCAATAGCTGTTTCATCAGCTGAATTTGTCATTGAACATGTGACAATTACTCTGGTGGCAGGGTTACCATGAAAATTCAGAAGCAGAATGTGGCTTGTATGTGAACTCATGTCTTAGCCCTCACTTTGCTCTGCAGTTCAGCAACATACCCACCTCACCTGTGACTGCGCCCTGCTCATTTTTCCATGCTGATGTTGTTGCCTCATAACCTCCTCGAGATAAACAGCCTCGTCTTGTATGATTTTGTGATACTGGAGTCCCAATAAGTCCAACTTCTGAAGTCCCTGCATAATTTCATTTTCTTGCATGTTTCCCTATTTGTCTTTACATTCATGACTGACCCTATTATTAACTTTTGCACTTTAAAAGCTTTTTCTCACCACTGCCATGACATTCTACCTCTGCCCTCCTAGGAGGTACCGGCTTCATCTTTTTCCATAGAGAGCAATTGAGAATGGGTAGATATGGATTTGAACCCTAGTGCTGCTAGTAGATGCCATCATGACTATAAGTTGCTGAGTCCTATGGTTGCAACTCCTAGAGGCATATGTAGCTACTGGCCGTTGGGAAAATTGTTATTCCTCTTCTGCCCTTTTCCTTTGGAAGTCAGAGCTTCTCTTATGTAGAACCTCCCTCATCACCAGAGTCTGTTAGTTTGCTGAGGCAGGGTCTTAATCCCACAGGGACAAGCCAATCCGCAAAGGCAGATCCCCCAGGGAACGAGATCCCTTATGTATCCAGAAACGGATCATCGATAACTTTGTTGTTTGTGTACAAAAGTTTTTATTAACAGGTTTTTTTGTATTGATGATCAGTCAGATCAGATAGTTGGCAAAGTTTTAGAAAATAGGTTAGAAATGCTCTTCACCAGTTAATAAAAACATTTGTACACAAACAACAAAGTTATCGATGATCAGTTTCTGGTTACATAAGTGCATCTTTTAAATATTGGTGTAATCGCTTTTGTCAAATTAGAATTTCATTGCAAGTATTCTACTATATATAGCTAGTGAGAAAGATGAGAACTGAACTGTTTCTCAAACTCCAAAGGCTTAAATTCCACCATAAATGGAACAAAAATTTAGTGACCGATAACGAGTAAAAGACCAGTAACAAGCAAGTGTAATTACTTTGCTTTGCCTGTTCATTGTTTCTGAAGGTAAGACTACAGTGAGGTTTTTAGCAGTTCAAGCATTCACCCTATCCTTTCATTTGTATTGTGAAAATGCCAGTGTCCAAGAGAGCATAATTGGCCTGGCTCACTGGGTGAGAGGGGTGACATTTCCTCTCTTTCCTTGTCAATTAGAGAGCTACAGTCAGAATTATACAGAATTATATTCTGAGCAGCCTGAAAAAAAAATGCATTGTCCATCTTAATTTTTTTCATCTTAAAGAGGACACATGCATAATGCAACACGCTTGCTTCTACCTACATGAACATTGGTTGTCCGGGTCTTCAGAACCTAAAGTGACAGTGTGCATGGTACACTGCCAATGTAAATTATGAAGTAAGTATAGCTGTGCCTTAAATTACACTTTATATATATATATACATAAACGAGGTTTGAGTGCAAAGAATTGCCCAAGGCTTGTCTGTTCATGTATGATTTTTTTCCAAGCTGCTCACAGCAACAAATATGCTTCCCAAAATAACTTACAGGTTGACATGGAAACCTAAGGAACTTGAGAATGCACTGCATTACTTTTCTTGGCATTCAGAGTAAGAAGATATCACCAGTGATAGAAAACTTAAACATTTAACAAAACATTTTTTTCATCAAGCATCAAATATAAACCTTAATTTTATAATTTTGCACAGTTTATTGCAAATAAGTGTGTAATTTTTCTTCATATTTTTCTCATTGCAAATGTTCCAGCATTTATCGAGTGTCCAGATTACTTGAGGAAAAAAAATCCAATTCAATTCTAATTTTCTTGGTGTATATACGATATTCAGATAACTGAATAGCTAAGCCTTTTGGCATTATGGTTCTTTATTTATTTATTTATTATTTTTCATAATTGTCACAAAACAAAATTTAATATCAAACAGATACAACCCAAGTAAACACAAAATCTAGTTTTTAAATGACAATTTCATTTATTGTATGAAAAAACTTACCCAACACCAACTGTAATACTGTGAAAAAGTATGAGTTCTTATTCTACTGATTCTTATCAGTCTGCAGATGTAAACGGCAACTACTCTATTGGTTCAAAACTTTTAGGCCCACTGCTCTTTTTACTATATATGATTTATAGTATATGGTTTGCGTATATGGTACATTTAATTACTTGTAAATATGGAATTAGCTTGCACTGGTATGCTGATGACACACAGTTGTATTTTCAATAAGCCAGAAGAGACACCAACTTAATAAAGCTGAGAAATGTATAAAGGACCTCAATTCAATTCTATTTATGAAGCTCTTTTAACAATGGACATTGTCACAAAGTCGCTTTACAGAAATCCAAATGTAAAATTGAAGTCCAAATATTACATTTATCCCTAATGAGCAAGCCAGAGGAAAAACTCCCTGAGACGACATGAGGAAGAAACCTTGAGAGGAACCAGACATAAAAGGGATTATATATAATCACACTGTCTGGTGCCACCCAAATGAGGATGCATTTGGATGGCACCAGACTGTGATTATACATAATTTATCTTCTATAATTGTAAATTATAAAGACAAAAAAGGCATTAACAGGAACTTGAGTACAAGCATCATTAGAGTTCTAACTTTAAGTCTTTCATATCAAACTATCATAGTAAACTGATCTAAGAAATTACTGTCTTTAGGCCTTCCAAGGAAGACCTTATACACTGAACAATAGATAGTGGATGTTGAGTAACTTCCTCATACTTAATTCTGACAAGGCAGATATACTAAGACCACAAGCAGCTTTCTAATTTTGTCACAACTTGGCATGGACTTCAAGTACCTGTGCATGTATCTCATTTAAAGCTTTTTTCATGTCAGAAATATTGCTAAGACAAGCAATACACTCACCATTCACATACTCACCAGGTGTACAATAAGAACACCTAAAATGTTGCTTATTTATCCAATTATCCAATGAGATATTGAGTGACCGTGCATCTCAGAACGCACAACACATCAAGCCTTGAGGTGGATAAGCTACAACTACAGAAGACCACATCAGGTTCCACTCTTGTGAGCCAAGAACAGGAATCTGAGGCTATTATAATCCACATCAGGGGCCTTAATCTCTCTTGTCCAATCTCTCATTAAGGCTAGTGCATCTCCTGTTAGAATCATGGTAATAAACCTGGTCTTATGAGCAGGGTTGCCAGGTTCATTCTGCCTAACGATATCTAAAACCTTAATATTTCCTCCCGACATGAATGGCTTGATCAAGTTGTGGGATAGCAAAGTAGACATAAGCTTTATCAATTCAGTTTGTAATCAGATGCCAGCTGTCAACATGCCCATGATGCAGTGTGCCATTATAGTTTTCATCAGTAAAGAAAGGAGTGCGCATACATGCTGACCGTTTTATTTTTATTTTTTATTTAAAACTTAGAACGTTAGCCGAAAGAGCAAAACTGACTGAATTACTCTGATTATTTCTATCCAGTTGTAAAAGTGGAATGTAAAACGCGATGATGAGACTTCTATTTAAATGAAGTGAGTAACATTAACTTCAGGTGATGAAACAGAGATTGATGAACATCATGCTGAAGTACAAAATGGTTACACATTTCTTACTTAAACGCACTGTATAACGCTTTATGAGAATTATATTTATTAAAGTGTCACTAATGTGCTGTTCCTTGATAAGTAGATTAGGTTACAATATAAATTATAAATAGCATGCTTAACTTTCACAGTATGAAAGGTTTTCCCAGGCCTACACACACACACAAAGTAAGTACACTGGGAAAAAAAAAAGCTCATTGAATTTACTTAATTCAAATGTGTACAGCAGTTCCACATTATTGAATTGTGTTACATTAAAACAATTTGTTTCTGTACTTCCAGCATGATTTGATTATGTATTTTCAGAGGCCTGAATAAAATCAAACCCAGATCCCTACGAACAGACTACCGCTGTGTGTGTTTGTGTGTGTTTTTGTGTGTGTGTGTGTGTGTGTGTGTGTGTCCTTATATATATATAACTTGTGTACAAATCCTCCCAGCACATTTTCATGCATGCAAACAGTTCTGTCTCATTTGCTGGACGCTCATTTCGATTTTGTCGGTCCGGCTCGTCACATGCCAGCTCATTGGGAGAAAGATCTGGAGACTGGGGAGGCCAAGACATGATTCTCAAAACATTTTGCTTTTCTTTGGACTGGATATAATTTTAGCACAGCTATGAAGAATGTTTGGGATCATTATCCTGCTGATAAATGAAATTTTGTCCACTGATATGTAAAATAGAAGGAATTGTGTGATACTCTTGTTTTTTCATGATCCCTTTAATTTGGACTAAGTCTTCAGACCTTCCTCACCCAAAACACCCCATACGGTCACTGAACCACCACCATGTTTCACTGTAAGAACACCACATTCTGTGCTCGCCCTTATCCCCCATCCACCGCTTGACATCAACAAAAACTCTGACTGATCTGTTGTGATACAGTACAACAGAAGACCGAAACATGGAACAGACACCGTATTAAACCTCTCACACGCTGATCTGGGACGAGGCAGACAGGAGGCCATCATTTGGTTCAGTAAGACACGATCAAGAAACCAAGAGCCAATCAAGTTCTGACATTAGTAACTAAAATTCCAACACACAGACCCTGTTTACACTTGGTATTAAAATGCATCTTGGACGATCTGATCACAACCGGATAACGCTAAATACAAGTGTAAATGACCTTCAAGACGCTTTCGCTCAAACCACTTGCCGAGGTGGTCTGAGATGCATTTAACCACATACCTTCTGTAGTGTGAACGCTAATGTGTCCCGATGCATCCCCAACACGGATGTAACAGGAAAATACGTCATTAATATTTGTTCCCTAAATGTCTGTTAATATCAACACAAGACTTAATGAAATGGATTGAACTGTAGATGTAGATCTTGAGTTCTAGTCATACCAAACATAGCAAATTGGACAACCACCTATGATAATTATGCCATGGTAAATGGTAATATTTGCTGATGTGAACAGAGGAATGTCTCACTTACAACAGTAACATTTTTCTGAGGCTAATGTAAACTAATACCTGTCTGGGTGACAAAGCAATTACACGTGTGCAATAAAAATGACTTGTCTGTAATCGTAGAAAGAGTTATTGTTCACAAGTTACTGTTGACGAGTCCAAGTCTGAAGTCTATATTTATGTTGCTTAAGTTTGACTCGGACTCAAGTCGTAAACTTGAGTGCCAATCTGTGGTGTAGAGAGCAACAAACATTTGTAGACATTTGTCTGAAATGCTCTTTAACCAATGGCAGTCTGCCAGGAAGTGATGAATAAAAGGCAAGGCACTGCTGGCAGTGGGGAGCTAGCTTCACCATCAGTGGGTTAAAAGGACCTTATGTACTTGCTATTGGGTGATTCCCGAAGTGGACCAATAAAATACATCCAAGTTACTATTTGGGATTAGAAGGACAAATAATAATGAAGTATCTGCATGTTAGAGAGACCAGCTCACATTGCCATATCCAGTTATACTCCGTACCCTAGATAGAAGAGCACGGAGTCATGGCGTCAACATCACAGTTCATTACCAAATCAACATCTACAGTATCACCTGTAAATTCCTGAAAGCTAAAACATGCAAGAAAATGATTGTTGTTTGGTATTGCCTTAATATTGATCTGACTTTTGCAATATAGTACCTTATTATTGTATACTGGGGTCAATGACTTCAGAAACTTCATTTCTCTCTGCTATATCTAAGCATTTGATGACCGTGCAAGTTTGTATCAGTTTTGTATTCAACTGTATAGTTTTCCTTGCAGAATCCACACTGATAGCCCATTTAAATCCGATCTGCACTGTCAGTATATTTATGTCAAGATTAATTTTTTAAGATTACTGAAAGTTGATCTCCAGTGGACCCATCAATGTAGGTTCTGTCTCTTGTATGCTAGTCTACTCTGTGTGAAAGCAAAGATAATTCAGGGCATTAGCTTTGTGCTATGTTCAGCTTAGTCAGATGGTACACTTTTATACTGGGGTTTTAAAGCAGCTTTGAGAAAGAAAGCGAGCCTGATCTCTAGGGAAGTGATCTAATATATGTACGAAGCCTACATATCAGACTTGGCCTAGATAAGAAGATGAGTCTGGAGATAGTTACTCTTTTTTCATTTTCCCTTATTATCAGGGAAAAGGAGCAGTGTTAATCCTGTACTGAGACGCTTCTCTTTTTCACCATAAGTAAAATGAAGGCGCTCTTATTTACATTCACTTAGTAGAAATACCACCATGTTATTCACCATAATAAAAGACTCAAATGCAGATCATCATGAGAACATGGTCAAATTAATTTAGGATAGATTGTTTTATCAATTCAAATCAAAAATGTATAAAGCATTGGTGCACTTCCAAGTTCAAAGTATCCAGTATTGATTGGCATAGATGATGACCAGGGCATCTGAAATGATGATGAACTTTTTCTGTTAATGGATTTCTGTGGCACCCAAAATGCCTAAAGTAGCTGAATAGATATATACAAGGTTAGGGTTAGGATTAGAGGCAGCACTCTCTCTTTCCCGCTCTCTCATACACACACACACACACACACAGTTACACAGGGTACAGTGATAATGTGTCATAAACAGATGTTTCCTGCATCTCTAATTAGCACATCAACTCCTTTCTTTCACTCAAGCTCTCCTTTCACCCACCCATAATGTTCTTGAGGGTGACCAGCAGCTGCTCATGAGACACAAACACGTGAGAGAAAATATTCCGTTCAAAGGCACTCTACCTCTATAGCCTGAGTTTTACTGCATTTGCAGTTTGGAAAGCATTGAGAGTTTAAATAATTTCAGAACAGTAGGGTGATCGTAGCTTGTACACGATACAGTATGTAAAAGTGTGTGTTATTTTTATTCCTTATATATCGCCCACCATCTTTGAATTCATCACCTATTTATTCAAGTCATATGGATAAAATAAATGATTGCTATTGTATCTTGTTGTTTTTTTCCCCAATGTTTTTGTTGGTATGCTTTGAATATTAAAAAAAAAAAGAGATTGGGACTCATGGCTGTAAGACTGCAACAAAGAAAAAAACAACTCATGAGTAAAATAAGAGACTTGACAGGTTTTAGCTTAGTTTTAAAACAACTCTTAGTTATTTCTAACTCTACAAGTGGCATAATTCTTTAAGTTTAACAAAAATGTCTCAAATTGTATCATTATAGTCTTTTGAATGATTACACTTCACCTGAATATAGACATAAACATGACCAACCGGCACATGAACAAGGATGCATCGCTACCAGTCTTGGGTAGTAACAGAATACATGGAATGGGGTTATGTAATTAAGTCAATGAAGGTAGCTGTATTCCATTGTAGCTACAGGGGGAAAAAAAGCTGTAATCAGGTTACAGATGAAATTAGAAAAAACGGGGATTATTTACAGGATTACAATTTGATTAAATTCAATAATAACCGATAATAAAAATAATTGCCAATAATTTCATTTTTAGTTGAACTGCCTTATGAATCACACTGTGCACGCGCTGCGTCACTTCATAAACACACAGAGTGAAATGGAGGAGCCGAAACATCAGCAGGAGTTTCTCGACGGTATGAAAATCTTTACAGTACACTACCCTGCTGGCCTCATGGCATATCTTGTGTTTTAATATGAGTAGTATTATCATTCTTTTGTGGGAATGTGAGGAGAAGTGTGATGTTCCTGCTTGAGTTGTCCAGAACAGCTTTGTTAAGTTTTGTTAAGCAGCGACTAGCGAAGCTTTTTTAATCAATTCACTTAAAGTAAAAAGTTAAACTAGCATATTTTTCTGACCCTGCTTTCGGTTCACAAGTCAAACACAAAGAGAGTCGATTCACTAATCTCGGGCACTGAAAACTAAGAGTCAAATGCAAATCTTTGACACACTGAAAATGATTCAGCTCTTGCACTCACACACAGCAAGCAAAATGAACTTTGCATCAGAGAGTTTTAGTGAGAGAAACCGGCAGCAATATTTATTTTATTTTTATTTTTAATTTGTCTGTTCGAAACGTGAAGAAATTATGGCATAAAATACAGACACACAGGTGCAAAAAGTGTGGTAAGTGATTAAAAGTATGATCACAGTAAACGATGCAGGCTCCACACCGTCACCTTGAGTTAGTCTGAGTGTTTATTCAGCACCATTCATATATAATGCTTATACTGAATGAGGATCAACATTAATTTGGTCGACTTGATAATATTCTCATGCTCTGCCAGATTATCTGATAAATGACAATAATATTGTAATTAGTGAACTGCTATTTAATTACACCTAGTTAAGAAAAAGGTCTGATTAAAAAACTGCAAATAAATATTTTAAATAAATAATTTTTGTACATAATATTTAAAAAAAAAATCAAGGAAAGGTTATTCAATCAACACCCTCAAAATAATCAAATAAAAATAAATAAATAAATAAATAATAATCAGTAGTTGCAGCTCTAAATAAGAGCAATATATTACAAGTACATGTGCACACATTACAACACTTCACGAGTCTCACATCACCAGTCTGGTCTGAAGTGAACTCGGAGCTAATCTTTCAGTCACCAATTCATTAGTATGGCCTCTGGTGGAAAAAAATGTGTTCAATAGGTGGTAATTTCACCATTATTTTGTCTTTAAATCAGAAAAGGGGAACATCACAGCACTGTGCAAGTTCTGACTTCCAGCTGAGAAAATGCCATCATCATCCACATATTTGGCATTGAGGGAATCCAAAAGTAACAGAATGTAATCAGTTACTTTAATTTTATGGTAATTAGATTACATTACTGATGACATTTGATGTGCTGTTTAGCTGTTAGTGTAATGCAATGCAATGAAGTTCACTACGGTAGCTCTCTCTTCTCCATGATGCTTGATGAGAATTGATCACTGACAGCAGTGATGAGCACGTGTGCTTGAGAAATGGTTTAGAAAGTAGAAATAAATATAAATATAAAATTATTGGTCAAAGAGTATATAAAGTTTCCAGTGCACACATTGTTAATCAGGGCAAACTTTCATACCTGTGGTGTGAATTTGTGAATCTTACCATCCCTTCTAAACATAATAAATTTTATTAAAAAAAATAAAGCTTGGGCTGTATTCCCAAGTTTTTAAGATAGCTGTTGTTAAGCCACTGCTTATGAAAAAAATCACATCCTGACCCCTCTGAGCTCCCCAATCACTGTCCATTCACCAACATGCCTTTTCTATCTAATTTCCTTCACTCTGTTAGGTTACCCAACAAAATAACATGCATAATGTATTCCTTCATTCAGTTTTCGGAATGAATCATTGGAAGATTTATTGCTGGCAAAAGTGCTTGATGACCTACTGCTTGCCTCAGATTGTGAATATGTTTCTGTTCTGGCATTGTTGAACTTTGTATTGTTAGAGCAATTTAAACAATTGACCTTTTTATCTATCAGCTTTCAAATAAAGGCAGTTTAGATAAGGTATGTTCAATTTTATCTACGAAGGGATAGCGTACAGATGCTTCAAAGGACATAAAACCAAGTAGCAAAAGTGATAGCAAGAAAAGCATGTTTATGTAACTAGAAGATAAAAAACAGACCGTAAACTAAAATGTAGAGGGCACAATAGGACAGAAGCAAAATGAGTCACTGAGTGGGTGGAAAAGCAAGTTGGAAGCAAGTTGGGCTTTTAATTTGTGTTGTAAAATGGGGACGGGATGTGCAGGCACAGAGATGGAGAGAAACTGTTCCACAGTTTTGAGGCAGCGACAATAAAAGCCCATATCTCCTATGGTGCAGAGCCAAGAGGAAGGGACAGAGAGCAGAGGAGTATCAGAAGACTGTGCGCTGGTGAGTAGGAGGTTATTTAAGTAGGCAGGGACATGCAGGGACTTAAAGATCAAAGAATTTTTTATACTGTGTATAGAAGTGAACAGGCAGCAAGAATCATTTTTATAGTGTGAGGATGATATGTTCCCATGGTCTGGTGTGGGTAAGAACCCTGGCAGCTGAATTCTGCACATGGTGCAAATTGCTCAGGACCCTGTGATGCAATAATCCAGTTTAAGTTTGATAACAGGCAGGGACACGCGTCTCAGCTTCAAAGAGGCAGATGCAGGGACGAAGTTCGGCAATTTTCTAAAAGGATAATGTGATGCCAAGAACAACAATTATGTCCAGCCACGCCCTGTCAGTAGCAACCAAAAGGGCACTTGTTACCCTGACAAAGGCCGTTGCAGTACTGATTTGACCTAAGCCCAAATCTCAAACAGGTCATTTGAGCTTAGTGTTCTTTAAGCTGTATATGTCATAATTGTTATACTTTCATGTCATTTTAGCACATACATCATGGTGAACATGTGGCGACTTAAACAGGAATGTACAAATTCAGGAAAACATTTACAGAACATGAATTTATATTTTATTGAATGTGAGCTTTTGGACATTGTTCCCTCATCTTCTTGTCACATTTGATCTAACCCTGTCATAAATTAAATGATACCAAACTCTTGTCCGATATCATTCTATCTGCATTCTTCGCTTGCTCCATTTTTGTCTATCTGTTGTATTGATTTAATAAAATTTCTTTTGTAAGCACTTTCCAGTTTTAGAGTGATCAATATTGTGAAACCAGCAATACCTGTCCAATTACAGGTATTAACATGCCTGGGATTCTTGTTCGCTTTTCCAGAGAGAAGTACCTGAGAGGTCAGAGATATTCCAGCCTTACATACTTAACCCCAGACAGATAATTCTGTCACACTTAAAATATACACTGGAGTCAGATATTAACATTTAAGGTTCAGGTTTGTTGGGTGGTGGAGTGGTAGGCTTAATTTCCAAAGCTTTTTGCCCCACAGACATCTTATTTTAAATATAATGATTTGTGGTTTACAGTTAATTTTGTTAGTGATTTACACTGGTAATTTTTAAAGCACTTAAACATTTTGTAATACATTAGTCAGAGAGAACAGGTCCATATGAAGATTGCAAAACATGCCAGAACAACAAGCATCTTTGTAACACTCCATCAATCAGGACCTAATAATGTAGTTGCCAGATGGAAACCAATGATCAGGCATATGGTTAAAAGAAAACATCAGTGCAGGGACTAAAAATGTAAAAAAAAATGAGTTGTTTTATGTTTTGACCTATTTAGCGACACCTCCTACAGAGCTTAGGAAATGTTTATGAAATTGAAATCAAATAAAGACTGACAAAATGGGTTTTTCATATTCAGAGACACTAACCCAAAATGTGGTAATGTCTTGTCCTGTGAAGATGCCAACCAGGAAGCTAGGCTAACCTCAGCAATGCATCTGTGCATTAACATCGGATATGATGTGCATATATAGTACGTGACTTTTGACTTGCACGAACATATGACGCAAGAGGGAAGGCATTTCGCCATATCATCAGGACATCATGAGTTCGAATCTCGGTGATGCCATAGCCATCATGGCCGAGCACTCAAACAGAAAAACAGTCCGGATGAACATATTACATGACTTTAAGGTAGCCAATCAATTTTAACATTTCTCAGTTAGTGTAACTATAACATTTATACTGTTTAACTGTTCTCAGGAAGTGCTTCACTTTGATAGCAGAAATATAGAGGCCATACCAAAAGATGCAAACCACTCATCAGCAGTAAGGCCAAATTAGAATACACAAATAAATACAGAGATGAGTCACATAGCCTCTGGAGCCATGATTGACCTTTACCAAAGTGATGGAAAGGCCAAAGTGTGGAGAAAGAAATGATCTGCTCATGATTCAAAACATATGACCTGATCGGTCAAGCATGGTGGAGGTTGTGTCATGGCTTGGGCTTGCGTGGCTGCTCCTGGAACGTCCTCACTAATCTTTTTTGATGATGGAACTCATGATGGTAGCAGCAGAATGAATTCAGAAGTCTACAGAAACATTGTCTGCCAATTTACAGAGAAATGTATCATATGTAATTGGGAGGAACGTCATCATGCAGCAAGACAACGACCCAAAACACACCGCCAACACAACAAAGGACTTCATCAGGGGGAAAAGTGGAAGGTTTTAGACTGACCATGTCATTCAGCAGCTCTTAACCCAGCAATGCAGCATTACTTCCTGAGAGGAGACTGAAGAAAGAGACCCCTCAAAACAAAAAACAACTGAAAGAAGCTGCACTACAAGCCTGGAAAAGCATCAGAAAAGAAGAATGCATCATTTAATCGTCACATACTTGATTGAATATTGTGTTATTTACTTTAAGGTTATCTATTCCTATACTAATCTAAAAATTGGGTGACTACCAAAGGTGCCATGTTCTAACACATCTAGATGTGAATATCAGGAAATAAAAGTAAATATTTTGAATCCTAAGCAATTTAATGCAATGTTTTTGTTAAACCGCTTAAATTAAAACCGAATGTCTACACTTCAATCACATCTTGATTGACTTATACATCAGGTACATTTAGTACCTTCCAGGGAATCAACAGAAAATAAGATTTTTTTTGTTGAGCAGTTCAAAATTTATAAGCAGTTTTACTATTCGTGCCCACTCGAGCTGAATTTCGACAAAACTTCTTGGAGTCGTTACATCCTGGTCTTTCACTCACCTACGAAGTTTGGTCTGAATACGCCACACGGTTGCGGAGGTATGCCCTCACTTCCTGTTTGCCGACTTCTCCATCAAATTCATTTGCACATTATGGGCAAACCATCCTGCATATCAAAAACCAGAGAAACATGTTTTGTTTGGGTTGATTGTACAATGCTGTGACCCAAATTTTGTAATGGTTGATTTAGATAAAGCAGAATGGCTGTTTTTGAGAAGCTGGTAGGAATGTAATATGTCAGAATGTAACACCATGGTATCCATTGAGCTTGACATGCCATAAAGAATCAGAAGAAAGTGTAATCATTTTTTCTCTGCTGTGATGTGGCATTATTATTGCAACCGTATGTCCAACTTTGCCATGTTGGTGGTGTTAGAGTGCATGACCGTCATACACCAAAATTGCTGTGTTGGCAGCTGAGACAGTTGTCTATCACTCTGCCAAATTTCATTTAAAAAAAGCATCCAACATGTTCTGTGGACTGCCATAAATGCATGTATAGAAGCATCATAATAAAAATAGCTGCAATCAGCAAAATAAGGAACCAAGCACTTTTTAGTCCCACCTCTTAGCGATAAAACACCAGAAGCCATTAAGTCAAACATTTGTTCCAAAGAAAATCAATTTTACATCGAAGAATTGCTGAGATTTTGTCAAACAGTTTTCAGTAACTTTGCCAAAATGCAAATAAACTCATTTGTTTGTGAAGATCAGTTCAAAAACATGCTGAGATTTCTATACAATATGGCCACTATATGCCAATCAATCTTTCTAGTGTGGAGCTTGGTTTACTCGAACAGCTAAACCTCTGGGCTGGTTTCTTGGATTCATGTGAACCTTGATAGGAACATTTAAGACATAAATGTACCAGTCTTTACACTCAATTATAGATCTGCTAGAATTCACAAATTAGTAAAATTGCTCATAACTTTTACACCGCTTAACATCAAATCATGGCACCCTAAATACGTAGCGTTATAAAATCTAATAAGTAGTTTGATAACAATTTTGTGAAGATATGGCAAATATACTAGGACTAGTTTCATTTTTTTTTTCTTTTTTTTTTTTGCATATTATGCTAATTCTGGGTAGATGGGACAAAGGCAAACTTTTACAATTTCAAGAAATTTCACTGTAGACATTGTTTTACAATAAATATGATTGTTTTTCTGTGCAAATACATGAATAGCTCCCCAGTGGCCTTTCGGAATAAGGTGTCCCACTCAGCTGTGGGATCCTGGTGGAACCTAACATTCAAGTTTTATGATAGCTCAGTTGTAACCCTGTTTAATGCCTGTGAAAGTTTGTTTTTTTATGTTTCATCAAAAGAAATGTATTTTTGTTGTTTTTATATGCTTGTTTTTGTGAAACAGTTATCCAGCCTTAGCTCTGCACCCTGTGTATGTCCATTCCCAACTAATTGGGCATTCTGATATGAGACTCTTGTCCTGTATGCATCTGAAATGTCATGTTTACAAATAGCATATTTTTGATCATTACTGAGGTTCACACTGCGCTAAGTGGGTTTCACATATTATGTAATCGAGAAAAAGAAAGAAAAAAAAAGTCCATCGTGGTGAAAATTAGGAACAGACTACTCTGAGAAACAAAAATGATTGAATGAAATGTTTCCAAAATGGGAGACCCTTTTGGATTTATCTGTCTGTCTAAATTATGTGCATGAATGGACCAAGATTTAGTGACTACTTTACCATAATAGCATGGAGTGAGTCCGGTCAGTCTCTTCAGCTTTTGTTTTTAAATATTTTTTCATTATTTACCATCTCCCTATAGTCGTCCAAGTATGATTATTAAATGGACAATGAGAAGAAGAGAGTCTGATCACAACAATAAATTGTGGTTTAAATAAGGTTTAAATTAATGTGCTTATTCTAATACATTGTTGTTTATATTGTAATAGCTCATACACACGGACTTGTATGGTGAATCCTCTATAACATAAGAAGGATTTTAGGTTTTTAATAAGGATTAGAAGGATTTATAAGTTTTTAATGTTGTTTAACATAGAAAAATGTATATTGTATATCATTGATGTGGTGAATTTTTTCTTCTTGGGAAACATTTGTTTCAGTAGGTTTGTAATAATCCAAAGATTATTAGCTATTGAGTCCAATTATAATAATAATCAGGTGGAGCAACCAAATGCAAATACATTATTTAGATACAGATCATGCATCCTAAATAAATAAAGCTTTAAAGAGCAGTTAGAACTACAACTTGGAACTACAAAAAGACTTGAAACAAACTTGTATTTTATAAAATATCTTAAAACCTGTACTGTTGTGAATGTATTTTCTTCACAGTAGAGAATATATAAAATATTATATATATATATATATATATATACACACAACCCGAATTCCAGAAAAGTTGGGACGTTATTTAAATTTGAAAACTAAAAGACTTTCAAATCACATGAACCAAGATTTTATTCACAACAGAACATAGATAACATAAATGTTTAAACTGAGAAATTTCATGCACAAAATGAGCTCATTTCAAATTTGATGTTTGCTACAGGTCTCAAAATAGTTGGGACAGGGGCATGTTTACCATGGTGTAGCATCAGCACCCGGACTCTTCTCTGACGAAGCCATGCTGTTGCAATGGCTGCAGTATGTGGCTTAGCATTGCCCTGCTGAAATGCACAAGGCCTTCCCTGAAATAGATGTTGTCTGGAGTGGACAAGAATGTCAAATTTGGATTCGTCTGACCATTGAACACTTTCCCACTTTGAAACAGTCCATTTCAAATGAGTCTCGGCCCACAGGGCACGCCGGCGCTTCTGGATCATGTTCAAATATAGCTTCCTTTTGTATTTTGAGGGCTCGAAGACCACGGGCATCCAATAAAGGTCTTCAGCCTTGTCCCTTACACACAGAGATATCTCCAGTTTCTCTGAATATTTTGATGATGTTATGCACTGTATATGATGAGATTTGCAAAGCCTTTGCAATTTGGCGTTGAGGAACATTGTTTTTAAAGTA
>JAQMYM010000004.1:17557285-17602921 GCA_030014255.1 Parauchenoglanis ngamensis | reverse complement strand
TATAGCTAATCATGTTACAGACCTGATATCAATTAACTTCATTAGTTGCTAGATGTTCTCCCAGCTGAACCTTTTTAAACTTTCTTGCATTTTCAGCCATTTGTTGCCCCATGCCAACTTTTTTAAGACCTGTAGCAGGCATCAAATTTGAAATGAGCTCATTTCGTGGATAAAAGGTGAACAATTTTCAGGTTTGAACATTTGTTATGTTATCTATGTTCTGTTGTGAATAAATTATTGGCTCATGTGATTTGAAAGTCTTTTTGTTTTCATTTTATTCAACTTTAAAAAAGAATTCAGGTATATTCTCAGAAAATTATACGGCCATTATAGTGAACTGCAGTTTAAAGGGATCCATTTTGACTCACAGAAACACTATTGCTGTGTGATTGTTCACTCACTCACTTATTATATAGTGTTTGCTATATAGAACAGTCACTAGGGGATAAGAGAAGACCGCTATTGATGCATTTCAGACACTAGGGGGTTAAGCTACTACATAATTATGCAGCAGATATTTGTGATTATTATCTATATCACATGAACAAACACCAGAACACGACAGACGCTGACGTTGCTGTGTAAGGGATAATGTAGCGAGTCGGTCATACCGCGAAATGAACTGTGACAGCAGGACCCCAACACTAAGTGTCTTATATGGCTACTTACTAAAGAAATCAATAATTTCATACAAAATATTGATTTAAAAATGATTTTATTGCTTCTGCTAACGACGTGGTCCAGAGAAACAGTCTGTTATACGTAGCAACAATCTGTTATAAAGAAATAACAGATGTCTATTTTGGATAAGTACACATTGTAATTGACACATCTCTTCACAGTGTTGAAATAAAAGTAAAATAAATATATATAATATAAAGTGAATGAAATTTACGGTTGAGAATTGGAACAGCGCTACAAAATATTTGATTCACTATATACAGGACTATACACTATAGTGGGTGAATGGATGTTCTGGAAACAGCATACGTGTGCGTCCCAGTTTTACAGAAGATTCTGAGTGTGTGTGGAGATCTTTCCGGAAGGAAGCAAAGATGGTAGAACAAAGACGAAAACTAAAAGTAAAATAAATAAATAAAGTAAATCTGAACGAATATTATTAGATGCCTATTGTTATTTATAGCCTAAACAATGGTTTCTTTGTCTGGGAAAGACATTGTTTTGGAATGTAGTTAGAATGCTTACTCACTCACATTACATAGAAAGCTTGCCAGAAAGTTCCACAGGGAATAAAAGCAGGGTTCACATCAACTATTCATGGGATAATTTGTGAATGAAAAAAAAATACTTCTTTTTTTCAGCAGGCCTGTTTATTCAGTGTTTCCAGATTGTACTAGTACAGTTCACTTGATATATGTATTTTTTTTAAATCACTTCTGGTTTAGACCATGCTCCAAATACAAAAACAGATACCTATATTTTAAAATACAGATCAAAAGTTGTTGGTGAACAAAAACCATTATCATTATAGTCATTTATATGTGCATGAAACTTGCACAGTAAGTACCTAGTTGACAAGCTAGTAGCACTGATCATTTTCTTTGGATCACTTAAAAATCATGGCTGCCCACAGCGTCAGGCCTTTGATACAGTTAGTTCTACCTAACACACAGTATTCCACAGTACTGTATGTACCCTCATAGGAGTTGCCATTTGGGATGCCACTTGTGAAATGTGCTTTGACCCTGATAATTGCTGCTTGTGGATATATTTAGAGTTAGAGTTTATTCTAACTGAGTGGAGCTATGTTGACTTTAATATATTTTACTCATAATTTCCTTCATTCTGAGGACAAAGAATAGCAGCTGGCTAAGTTTGTGGTGCTGTAATGTTCAAATAGTTTTCTCTTAGAAACTGCTAGTCTGGTTACTTTGAAATTCATATTTTATTTTCACTGTTAATAATCCATAAACTAAAAAGTGCACAGGTAATTTTTCAGGCTGTCCTACCACAGCATAGGTGGACTTTAAAATCCACCTTTCATCCATCCGTTCATCGATCCATCCATCTATTTTACATACACGGCTTATCCTTAAAGGGTTGTGGGGAATCTGGAGCCAATCCCAGCTGACTTTAGGTGAGATATAGGGTACACCCTGCTGCAGGATGCCAGTCTATCTCAGGGATATCCAACCTTCACTAAAGTTTTAAATGCCACAGAATATAACAGCATGCTTATATACAGTTGTGTTGAATGATATAGATTTTGCATCATGTTTACATGCAGCGCATGCAAGTTAAATATTACTAATATTATCCAAAAAAAGAAAAACAGAGAGCAGAAGAAATTCAAAACCCGAATATCAAGTCACAAAATGCAAGGCTTGGTAAGTTAAGGCGTGAGCACATTGACCGTTACTTCACAACTGGGTAAGTGTCCAAAGTCTGTTTATATTGAATGTTAGTGCAATTGGGAGCAGGTGTGTATGGCTATAACTCAGGAGACTGTCACTATGTCTCAATTCACATACTTACATACTTACACTTGTTATTTTGAATGCATAATTACGTTCACACTGATATATGGTGACATACAGTGCACTTTGAGTACCCAGATGATGTGTTCAGAGCAGTCAGAATGTTGAGTGTGCAACGCTGCACATTTCTCACTCTCAATGGTCAGCTCCGAAATGGAAGTGGAGGGACCACCAGCATATTTTCAGATAGTTGGAAGAAGGCACGTTTGATGTCGATGATGACGTAATTTCAACACCGCATGAAATATCTATATCTTTGCATACAAGTGAGAGAAATTAAAAATGTGTTCATTCTTAAAGAGATAAGCAAAAAAGCCCAGCAGATATTTTTATGCAACCATTGCAATCAGATGTTGCAAACTTTATTCTGGTAAGTGCACAACTTGCCATGTCCGATTTGAGATAATACTGCCTTGTTGAAATTCACACACTATGCAAGTAAGTACATAGTATGTACAGTGTACTACCTGGAAGTATATGTGAATTGAGACACAGCATGAGAATGTGTCAGTGGAGTGTCGCGCTGGGATTTATAGTCCGTGGCAGCCATGTGTTCTGGGAAATGGGTTTCGGGTAGGTTTCGTTGCATGTGTGATATTAGTAAAATGGATAAACCAACCTAAGAGGACAGAGAGCTGTGTATAAGAGAAAAGCAGGCCATTCTGAAGCTGAGAAAAGATGGAAAATCGATCATTATGCAAGCATTAGGCATAGCCAATACTGAAAAATGTCCTGAAAAATATACAAACCACTGGTGTACTAACAACCAGACAACAAACAAGGTGGCCAAAGTATAACAGCAACAGTTGATGACAGAAAACAACAGTCAGTGACATCCCTAAAAACCTCCACAGAGCAGGGGTGAAGGTATCACCATGCACCATTTGAAGATTTTGAGAGCAGAAATACAGAGGCCATACCTCAAGATACAAACCACTCATCAGAAGTAAGAATCAGAAGGCCAGATTAGAATTCACAAAGAAATACAGAGATGAGCCATAAAAGTTTTGGAACCAAGATGAACCTTTACCAAAGTGATGGAAAGGCCAAAGTGTGGAGAAGGAAAGGATCTGCTCATGATCGTTTATTTTCAATTCATCGTTCCTACATGGTGTAGGTGGTGTGATGGCTTGAGCTTCCATGGCTGCTTCTGGAACATTCTCACTAATCTTTACTGATGATGTAACTCCTGATGGTAGGAGCAGAATGAATTCAGAAGCATTCTTCTGCCAGTTTACAGAGAAATGCATCCAATCTAATTGGGTGGAACTTCATAATGCAGCAAGGCAATGATTCAAAACGCACAAAGGACGTCATTAGGGGAAAAAAGTAGAAGGTTTTAGACTGGCCAAATCAGTCAAGAGACCTTAACCCAACTGAGAAGCTTTTCACCTCCAGAAGAGGAGAACGAAGGGAGAAACCCCCCAAAACGCACAACAACCGAAATAATGTTTTCTAATCTTCTATAAAAAGAAAAACAAAGCAAAACAATTGGGATTTCAGGCACTTTGTAAAAACATTTCAGTTTCAACACCGCACTACAGTGTTTTTCACCGTTGCTAAGAATAAGGGGTCTCATTTGAGTGTGCATAGAACAAGTTCTAAGTCTCTGTGTAAGAATTGGTATTACACTAGAAATTTGGTATTTATCACAAAGGTGCATTTACGGCTGTTCACAGTGGACCCTGGTATATAGTACACATTCTAAATTATTCAGCTTGTGCAAAGCCAAACACATTTTCATAAAGAAAATCCCCCAAATCACCATGATGTTTTATGTCTGTCTGTGTGTGTGTGTGCGTGTGTGTTATCTGTTTCATCATAGTTTGAAAACCTGCAATGCAATTCAACCTCACTGTTTTTTTGGGTTTTTTTTTTTTCAAATGTAATGCATCATGTATATCAATCTTTAGATGTGCTTTTTATATGATTTTACTTTCTATTAAAGCCAGTCTGCATCTTACAGTGAGAACCACATTCAGCAATTATTGACATTATGTTGACATTATTGACAGTAGGTGAGATTTGGGTTCCTCATAATCAGTTTACCTATGATTACACTTTTCTACCAATGAGGATGTCTGCATACACATGGTCAAGAGCAGGTGTTAAAGTGGAATTTGGAAGGTGGCAGAACTCTGACATTGATCAGAGAGGAGGTTGCATCTTTGCAGGGGAGTGGGATGAGGGGATAACATGGAAGGCAAATTAAACAATGCTGTAGAATAGTCCTTGTGTTCATTTGGTGTTCAGTTAATTCACTTGTTCTTTTGCACATATAATATAAAATCTGTGTTCATGAGTTGAGATTATACTATGGACCAGCTATTTACCCAATCTGATTACCAATCCTACAAAGTAGTTACATAATCTGATGAACAAACGTCCTCATCCATGCAGGGAGGAGAAGAAATGATGTCCTTGCCAGAGCGGGAAGGTGGAATGATGACATCCTCTCTGGAGTCAGGCGGTGGAATGAAATCATCCTCGGTGGCGTCAGGTGGTGGAGCAAAATGGACACATGAAGCCTTGTTGCTTTGCCAGGGTGCTTCATCGACCTCAGGCTTAGGTGTGGCATGGAAGTCTGCCTTGGGCTTGCTTGGCAAGGCTGCCCCGTCGGCCTCTGACTACAGCGTGGCTAGTACAGCTGCCCTGTTGGCCTCCAGCTTAAGCGTTTAATCTTAAGCAAATAGATTTGAAGCTGTTCTTATATTATCAAGTAATTTTGTCCCACTCATTTCTGACAAACTTCAGGAAACGTGCTGCATCCATGTTTTGGGCAAGCTTTCGGTCATGGATTGAAAGGGCAGATTTTTATTAAAGAAAACACAAACAAATTAAAAAAGTGGAAACCAGGATCATGCAGATACAGAAAGAAGAGTTAGTAATTAGTAAAACACAAAACAGGTGAGTGATTTGTCAGTGTGACTCATGTGTTATGTGATCCGCTAGGGCTGATGGGTAATGAAGTTCTTGTCAGCCATGTTGTGGCCAAAGCTAGAAATGACATGATACAGTATACACCTCAATAGGTATAGAGTAAACCAACATATCCGATCAAATGAGGTACTCGTAATCTTTTCGATAACTGATTAATCATAAAGATAACAGGCAAGAAAACCTCAGTGTCTGATTGCTTTCACGATCAGAATCCGACTAGCTTAACCGCAGAGTTTTGATTTATGATGCGCTACTTTAGGGAGCAGTATCGAATTTATGTTACAGATTTGAATCTGTTTAAAATAATTGTGGGATTGGATGGGCATTTTGGTAGGCATCAAACCAATATTTGCGAGGGAGATGCTAACTGGTAATGTTTGTATTTCAGGTTGTTTTCAATAATAAGGGCCCTGCTGTTCCTGGGAAACGCTGTGTGACTTCATTATGGTCACAAACTCGCTGTCTGTTCAATAATCACACTTGCACAAGATTTTTGCTGAGACAGAAATACATTAACACACATTAACAACCAACGCAGCCTGATTAAAAGCCTGAAATGCTGACTGGTAATGTTGATGCTAAAGCTGACTCTCTACACACGCATATGTTTGGATTAGATTCTATAACATGCATATATACTGCCTACAGACTGACACATATAAACAACTCATTAGGAATCTACACTCAGAATAAATTTATACGGATACATAACACAAAAAAATTCATCATACAAAAAACTTTGCACATAATCAAAGCTGGTGTTCACACATTTCATGTCAGACAAAGAGATATGTTAAATACGAAACATGATTGCGTTTACTTTCATCCTATGAAATATAATTAGACATTATTGTTTCTGAGACAGAGTGACTGTGAGATGTCCATCATGTTGCAGGTACAAACAGAAAGCTCAAATTTGAACCCTCTCCATGTTAATGAGAGTGCTGGAACACAATTCAAGATCATTCCAGCTCACTCTGAGCCCTGATCAGGAGAAGTTATATTCACATGCTCATGCATAAGAACAGTGTTGCCTTTCTCACAGTGGCACAGTTGTCAGTTAATGAGATCCATATCTGAATATACAATGAGTCCAGAAATCCTACAAACAGCATTCTAAGTGATATGAGCCATAGATTGCTGTAGGTTTGTAAATGTACATAAGAAGACAAAGTGTCTGGCTAAAACATAGCCTGGTAAAAACACTCTCCACCACCTGCCACTGGACAGGCGTTTGCCACACAGACCCAGGAAGCACTATCCTCCACCTGTCTAAAAAACAATTTTTACATTTGAGCCAGCAGAAATGCCTGTCTGCTGTTACACCATTCCAGCAAAACTGGCTTTCAGAAACAGCAACAGTGGACAGACGAACTACACAGGATACAGCGTGGGCCACACTGGTGATGTCACACCAACCCAGAGCAGCCCAGTGATTTCATGACAAATCAAGGTGTGAGCTCTCTTCCAGGATGCAATTTGCCAAAAGGCCCAAGGACCATCTCTGCACCAGATCAGTGGCTTATGTGCACCCGGCATTATTTACAGTTTCCCTGTCCAAACCACTGAAAGACGGTGACGTCACAGGTTGTGTGTTAGGTTTAAAGAAAAGATTAAGTTTATTCTCTGTTCTCAGTAGCAGATGTTCTCTGTTGTACCTCCAGAGCAAAATGCAATGCATATATAACTACTAGTGCATCCATTTTGTACGTTTTAAAACGATGAGTCGTCTCACAAATATGTTTTTTGTTGTTGGTGATAGAGATGGCTCGTGTGAAACATATCAACATGCACATGCGTGCTGTTTTGGAGGACAGATGCATTCACATTACAGTTAGATACAGGACACAGTGCACCATCAACATAGGCAAGTGTGATCTGAGCTAGAAATTGGACTTGAACAATGTGACTTTTAATGTGAAGCCCTTAATACACTTGATGGTTGCTTCTTGTGCCCTTGGGATCAATGGACACCTAAAATAGACAAACTGAAAATTCAGCAATTAAAGGTCCACTATGGTCCACATTTAGTGGGATTCTTAGCAGAAATGGAAATAAGTATGTCTTCTAATGAATATGACTAACTTGACTAACTGAATATTCTAACTTATGAATAAGTTTTCATAAGTATGTTCTGATTAGTGTATAATTATCTTCAACTAAGCATTGTGCTTTTTGTAAGTTTAGAATACAGAAGAGTGACAAAGAAGGTAAGGAAACAAAGAAGAAGAAAGAAGAGCAATCAGTGTTTGCTGGTACTGTCTAACAAGTTTGAGAACCCAAATTTTGAAAAATGGAGGATCATACTTATTATTTAGCAAGGAAAAAGCAAGGGAGTGTGAATGTACGTAATTGGAAGTAGGCTAGGGGTAACTGACAGCCACCATACATTCTAATACAAGCTTGGAAAGGACGAGCATTCAGGTGGCTGAATCCTACATAGTGGACCTTTATGGACAGACTTAGGAACAATAGTATTTCAGGCATAATTTTAAAAAATTCAGATACCAGCTGTGGAGATTCACTAATGGTCGCCAGACATTTCTGGGGTTTTTTTCTCTTCTTATGTTCTGTTATTGTATATATTTGTTAGTCACTTGGGGATCTCCCTGGCTAATTTTCAAGTAGCTTGTTTCTTAAATTGGGGTTATATGTCATGAGAGAGCTATGTGGGAAACACTGCTATCTTTAAATGGATACGCTTTGGGGCTGCACACCTGCTCATTCATGCAGTTATCAGCCATACAGATACAATACAAATTCAAGAGCTTCAGGTCATTGTCACAATCATCAGAATGGGGAAAATGTGATCTCTGAGACTTTGACCATTACATACTTGTTGATGCCAGACAAATTCAAGCTGAAATAAAGATTACAGCTCCTCCGATAACTACACTTAACATTAACAACTATGATGAGCAGAAAAGCACACAAGAACACACGCCATGTTGAACCCCGAGGCGAACGGACTACAACAGCTGTACACTACATTAAATCTAAGGCTGCAGTGGACACAAGCTTGCCGACAATGGACAGTTAACGGTTTGAAAAGTGGCACTGCCTGATCTAATGAATCTTGATTCGTTATCAACATACAGATGGTAGGGTCAGAATTTGGCATGAATCCATGGACCCAGCCTGCCTTGTGTCAACAGTTCAGGCTGCTGGTGGTGTAACTGTTGGGACTGCATCTTGTACACACTGCACCAACTGGGGTTTTTTAGCGGCCTGTAAGTCAAGTCAACTTTATAAATTTGTATTGTTGCCAGGTGAGAGGTTTGTGCATTTACTTTCAACGTCCTTCCATGGGCATTTTTTTTTTCATTATGTGCACCTTTAGACTGCATTTTCAATATTATTTCTGTATGTTGCTGTTCAAATTAATGCATGTACAATTTATTATTTATTATAATATATAGTAGGTTCAGAAATTATTCACACCCCATTGCATTTTGCATAATTTTTTTTTTATTGCAAACACTGAATTTTGTGTGGATTTCAATTACTTTTTTTTTATAATCAGCCTACACACAATAGCACAAAGCAAAAACATGCTTGTAGAACTTTTTGTAAATTTATTTATAAATTTATAAACCCGTTTTGCCCACCTGATTGATTGATTAATTGATTTAGTAGGGCACACACCTGTGCTCCCATCAGTCAGACCAAAAAAGAACAATCCATGAAGTCCAAAGAATGTTCTGTAGGACAAAACAAATTTTGTCAAGACATACATCTGGGTGGGGGTATAAACCAATTCTAAACCTTTGTATGTTCCCAGCAGTACAGTGGGCTCCATCACTGTGAAATAGAAGAAGATTGGAATCATGAGGAATCTTCCTGGAGCTGGCCAATTTCAGTAGCCAATTCAACAGGCAATATAAGAAACCTTCAGAACATCCTCCACAGAAATGGGAGGACCTGTCAGAAGGACAACTATCTCAGAAATCCCATCAGTTAGGCCATTATGGTAGAGTGGCAAGATGGAAGAGTAAAAGGCACTTAAAGGAGTCTGAGAGCATGAGGGTAAATATTCTCTTTTTGACAAGACAGAAATGTAACTGAACACCAAGTGACATGTCTAGCAAAAACCGGACACTGCTGAACTGGCTAATACCATCCCTACAGTGAAGCATGGTGGTGGCAGCATTATGCTAGCTAAGGCAGCGGTTCTTTGCAGCAGGGACAGGGAGACTAGTCAGAATTGGGAGAAATATGAATGCAGCCAAATACAGAGAGGTCTTGTCTGATTAAACTTAGCTTGATTTACTTTGTTCTATTTTGTGTTTGTTATGTTGTGAGATTATATCAGGCAAAATGTTTGAAAAAACAATAATGGCAAAAACTAATACATCTTGGCTTTATGGTCCATAATTTAAGTCTTAAAATGGTATAAATGCAGTACTTATGCAAAAATACCACTTGCCTTTTGCGTACATTCTCGGGTTATCAATGGAAAATAAATGTAAAGATATTACTGTATGATCAGAACTTTTTATATCTATTACACAGACTGGGGTTTGTGACTGAAAGTTACACAGAAAAAAGCACTAAGTAGAATTTAAACAGAACTGTTAGGAGCAATATGTAAGCAAGATGCCAAAGTTCACTGCCTCACATGGCTCACAGAACCCAAAAGCATTTATTATGTAAATGTCAAGTAATGCTTATTATATTGTATTATAAAACATATAATTTCTTACACATATAGATACACTGGATACACTCCTAATAGTATAATATTATAATGGTCTGTTACGTTATCTTGATTGAGTACACAAATGCAACTGTTTTGCAATCTGTAACACCTCTCCAGCATGGAATAAAAATGCTAGCTGGTTGTATTTCCATACCACTTGCTCTCGAATGAGCTGTTATGCCAAATATTGGCAGTTAAGGCATGCTATTAAAAGATCCATAAATACGGGATTATGATTCACATCCCTCATGCTAATAACATCAAAATAAAGGAGCTATAAAATGACAGTGAGTCAAATGAAAACCTTCTTTTCAAATGTTGCATTGTTTACTGCAAATTCTGCAGGTGTCACAAAAGTGTATGAGTTTCCTACATAATCTCAATCTCATTTGCTCCAGCGCTTCGTCTAGAAATTCCTGGATTCCTCTGGAAGGAAATTCGAGCCGATTCTCATTTATGTTGCACTTTTTACATTTCCCACATAATAATAATGTCATAAAGTAAGACATGTTAAATATGTTGGAATTACATTTAGAGCTAAATCAGGCTTTTCTCCGGCTAGACTGTTAAGGACCGTATACTGTATGTGTTTACCCTATATTGTAAACAAACAAAAAAAATGAGAGGAAAGACATTATAAAAGCACTGCCAAAATGATATTTTGGTAAGTAAAAATGTCTCAAATATAATCAGTATTGACAAGATTGAAAGAACGCAAATTGAAGGGTTTTATGGCTAATTTGAGACATTTCTTCCTAATTTTGAGTTTCAAGGAGCAAAATTATCTCCCAATAAAATAAGGCAATTTAAAAGCTGGAAATTAGTGGAAAAAATATCAGGTCCAGTAATCTTATAGTTTTGGTTCTTGTTGTTTTGTTTCGTTTTTTTGTTGTAGGTTTTTTTTTGGGGGGGGGGGGGGGTCCTTTATGGTGTTTTCTCTCCAAATCCTTCTTTTAATACAGATGCATTTCTGTAATATTTTCTATCTGCACCACTGGTTTCTGTAGGCAGCAGCACTGACCTCAGTCACAGCTCCACAACGCATTTCATCACTGAGTTCTAACGCTAATCGAGTTCTGCTTGCACTTGTCGCGTCTGTGGTCGATGATAACGAAATAAAATCCGTTATGATTATAGCTTGACCTAAATACTGCCAGTGATGCGATTTTGCCGTGATTTCAATCACGGCCGCCCATTTCCGTCGATCTTCTGTCGCAGCTTAGGAGAAATTTTAAGTGATGGTTCTATAATTAGCACGCGACGCATATGAGCCCCTAATATGGAGATACTGGCTTTAGAGCAAAGAGGGTCAGAAGAATCATGTCCCCTCCCTAACAAGCCTTCCGTATGGCGCGCGCGCACACACACACGCACGCACGCACACACACACACACACAGCTCGCAGTTAGAAATAAAAAAAGACCACTGAAACGTTACCTTGATGGTTTTCAAGGGTTTCCTCTGGTTTATACATGTTTTGCGCTCACTGAACATAGACGCAGCTCAGCTTTTGTAAGGTGAAAGAAGCAAAAAGGGTTGCAAAATAAAAAGCAGGGCCGTAGGAGAACATCCCAAAATTGCAAAGAAAATGAAAAAGATGAAGGAAAGAGGACGAACACACTCCCCTGTTGTAGGTTGAGTGAATATTACCTTATTCCCATTATGGGGTTAAAAAGCGAGAATAAATATTCGCTGGAGCCGTCTAAGAAGACGAACCAGTGCATCCTTAGAACATCCGGGCCCTAGCCAAGAAGAAACACGGCACGAGCCCTGTTTGGGCCAATGATCATCGGAATATCCTTTTGTCTCTCTTTAAAACTGGACGCTGCATAAAAAAGGGCGACCGGTAAAAAAAAAAATGTAATGTATTCCAGGCAGAAGGTTAAACGCTTAACGCACGGTGCTGAGCTCGATTCCCATCTGTGCTGATCCGAAAACAGGCGTAGACACGGTGTGCGCGCGCCGCAATAATAAAAAAAAATCAGGTCTCTGAGATTCGTCCTTGCGCTGTACTGAGGAAGAGAACGAGAAAGAGACGACTGCAGTCGCCGATGGCCCTTTTGCCAAACGCCTGCTCCAGTGCAGTGATGCTTGTCTAGGGAGTGAGCCCAAGAGACCCAGCTCCCTCCTTCTCTCCCACTCCTCCTATGCAGACTTCGCTGACTGCTTCCAGATGTTCCTTTGCTACAGAACAGAATAAATAGTCCACGATTTTCCAGACATGCACGCTCGGGGGTGGGAAAGAAAGGGGGAAAAAAAGCGCCACTACTGAGAGCTGCTATTATTATTGTTGTTGTTGTTGTTGTTGTTGTTGTTGTTATTATAGACTAATATGTCTCTTAAAACTGTGACTAATTTTTTGTAAAATTTGGTTATGTTCACTTCACAGCTGTCAATGCCAGAATATACCAAGGCCAGGCGTATGCATAAGCAAACGAAACTTTGTAACTTTGGTTACTTAGACAGCAGGAAGCCTGGCCTGGTCATGGGAAAGTGGAAAAAAAGGATATTAATAGGCTAACGGAGGATCCGCCAAAATAAATGTATCAGTGAATACAATTAAGTACCTTTCAAACATCATTTTGTATGTATTCTTCAGTTATGTCATGAATTTCTGCCTTTAACCATTACTCAACTGATTTAATTCTTGCCCTCTCACTCAGTAAGAGCTTATCCTGGTCAGGGGATCCTGGTGGAACCAAACGCTATGGTGGGAATGCTGGGTGTGAGGTGGGGATTCACTCTGAATTGGATGCTAGTTAATCACAGGGCACCGTGCTCACACATTCACATGCTCATTCTCACATAGGGCCGATTTATCTTGGCCAGTCAACATGTTTTTGGGAGGTGGGAGGAAAGTGGAGAACATGGACATGGGAGAACACGTCACATTCTCATGCTGTTATTTTAACCTCCACTCTAGGATGGCTTTCCAATAGATTGTGGAATGTATGGCTTTGCCCATTCAGCCACTTGAGTATTAGTGAAGTCAGGCACTGATGCTGTCCAGAGGGCCTGACATGTAGTCAGGGTTCCAGTTCACCCTAAAGGTGTTCAGTGGGGTTGAGCCATAGCTCTGTGCAGAACACTCAAGTTCCTCAACATCAACCTTGGCAAAGCATGCCCTTATAGACCTTTGTGCACAGGGGTATTGTCATGTTGGCGCAGGTTTGAGCCTCTTTGTTCCAGCAAAGATATAAGCACACAGTTGTCTATAATGAAATTTCCCTTCCATGGAACTGTGTGCGAACGGCCAATATATGAGTGTGATGGTTTAGGCACAATACACTGAGAGGCTTGTATGAAGTGTTGTTTGTAAAAAAAATAGTTTAACCTTTTTATAGGTGTCATTCTTTTATCATTTAGAACAATTTTCATACATTTAGAGAGAAATTCGTGCAATTATTTTTCCATTTTAAAATGACTTACTCAATATTTGTAACTCAATATTTGTAAATGTAAATAATGTTTATATGTATATGTTCACTGTAAATATTAAATATAAATGTTAAAGGTAAACATAAACATGAAAGAGAGATGTAAATGCAAATGTTTAATTCAAGTGTTAAACAAAAAAAAGTAAATATCAAATGTTAAGTGCTGCTAGAATTCACTCCAACACTGCCACAATGAAAGGGGTGTAAAGCAAGCTGGAAACTGATGCGGAGCTGAGGAATTTTCCATGGCAATAAATCTGAACTTTGGCAAGGAATTGAGCATTCGCACTTTCTAAGATCCAATCTGTGCATAAGAATGTTTTATAATTGAAGTTCCAGGTGTGCGCATGTGGCTCAGCACCTGGACAGCGGTTGTGACACTTTATATTGTTAAAAAGCTCCAACAGTTCAAAATTTACTCAATACAATTAACTCCATAATGTGTCCAGTATTATAAAGTGGTCAATTAAATATCGCTGTGCATTTGAAATGGTAAGTATTTTCACTCTGAAAAATCATTTGCTCACTCAGGGGCCCACTCACGGTTAGCTGCAGGGGGCCTCACGTGTTTGCATACGGTGCTGAAATATAAGAGTAGAATTTAAATGTTTTGTTCATATGCTAACTGTCCCCACCCGTTTGGAGTGTGTGTCACTGAGAAAACATGACGGCAGTAGGTTTGCCAGGAAGCCCTAAAAGGCCACAAATTTACAGTTTCTATTTAGCCTGGTTTCTCATGATAACAAGTTGTTTTTGTCATTATTGCAACACAACAAAACTCCATTTTCCTGTGATAATGTCAATTATCTGCAGATCTCGACAAAACACCATTTCCCGAGATTGCCACTGAGCCATGCTAAAATATCGCACGTTGCACGGAAGGATGCACTAAAGTAAGCCTATTACAGCCCTGTACACTTACGTTAGCTCTGTTCAAGATGTAGTCTTGCTAACTCCCATTTTAAATGATGCACACTAATGTGAACATCATCTGTAATGGCAAGACATAAAGCTATTTCAGCCTGTGTCAGTCCTTGATTAAACAGAAATGTGATGCACTGATCAATATATTCCTGCTCTTCTGACATTGCTGCACAGAATGATAGTCAATGATGCCTTGGGAAACCCAGTTTCATTATCTCAAGATCTCAAGAAAATGATGACATCATGGGAAAACTGGGTTTCATCATCTCCAGATCTCGAGAAAGTTATGTAGTTATAACGGGAAAACAATGTTTTGTTATGGCATGATAATGACAAAAATAACTTGAAAGCCCAAGAAAATAAAACAAATAACTCATTATCACAAGAAAACAGCATTTGTCGTGTTATGATAATGGCATAAATAACCCGAGATCACAAGAAATTCGGCTAAATAAAATATGCAACTCCATGGCCTTTTAGGGCTTCCATACCAGTTTGACCCCAAACTGGGTGAAACCATGGGTGTCGGTGTTACTGGTTTGGCTGTCAGAGTGCTCGATTGGGATTGTGATGTCATTAGTACAATCTATAAATCCTTTAATTAGTCTCTGCTATGAAATTACAGACTTAGAGCAGTAGTTACACACCGCATTAGTGATAGCTAAGCTGGCTACCTGACTGACCTGAGTGCTTTGGGTGTTACCTACATTTACATTTACCTTTGACTGTATTGACTGTTTTGATAGAAAGCATTCTAAGCAGGCTTCAAATTAAGAGCTAAGCCCCATAATTAATCATACTCGCAGTTGCGGTCAGATGTTATGTGTTCACTCCTTCAGGATATTATAGCAATTGTAGTCCTAAGCCATCTTATTGGTTTCTAAGTGGTACCATCCACAGTAATCTGATCAATCTTTAGTCTGTCAATGTGGGGCCATCCAACATTCAGAAACCAGGTGGTAAAAGAAAAAATAGAATAAATAACTAAAATAAATAAATTAATAAATGAATAAATAAGAAGACCATTCCGATTTCCAAAATTATTAAGAGCCAGGTGTCACTAACGAAATACACACAATTAGATAATCATCAAGAAGTGTGACTCCCTCTATAAAAGCAGTTGGTAGTTTAGTGTTCTGAAGTACACAGGTGTGTGTCTACATCATGCCAAGAAGAAAGGACATGGCCTGACCTCAAAGAAGCTAATGTTGCTGCACATCGATTTTGTAAGTGTTATGAGGCCATCTCCAATCAATTTGAAATTCACCATTCTCCAGTGAGAAGGACTGTTAACAAATGAAGAGCCTTCAAGTGGTCACCTTGATCACCTGATGGTGGTCACACCCTTGATCTCATACAAGCTTTCAGATTAAGTATAGAAAATACTCTTGCAGTTTCATGGTCTGAAACCTCAGCTCATTATTTCATCTCTTTTAAAATGTGTCTTATTTATAATTTATACACCTTCCCATGTTATCATGACAAACAAACATTCACATCAGCTACTGCACAGAGTTTTATCAATGAGCTCCCTGAACTATCAACCTTGATTGCATCACCATCGGACTCAACAGAATCACATCAGGCAACTAAATGCTTAGAGTCAACTTTTCGCTATACACTAGAAAATGTAGCCCTACTTAAAAGGAAAATAATTAGAGAGAAAAAATTAGCACCCTGGTATAATGATGACACGGGCACCATAAAAGAGACCACTCGCAAAATTAGAACGTAAGTGGCGTCAAACTAAATTGGTAGTATTCAAATTAGCATGGAAGGAGAGTCTCCTGAGCTATAGGAAAGCCCTTAGTGCTGCTCGATCAACATATTTCTCCACTCTAATAGATTGATACCATTGATCATACTATTTTCCTTGATAGATTAAAAAAGTTTGGAGTTAACAGAATGGCCCTCTACTCGTTCAGGTTTTATTTGACTGTTGATGTAAATGGTGACTCCTCCACAAATAGTAAGGTACAGTTTGGTGTACAGTTTTAGGCCCACTGCATTTTTCTTTATATATGCTACCTCTGGGTAATATACGTAAACATGGTATTAGCTTCCACTACTATGCTGATGACACACAGTTGTATGTTTCAGCAAAGCCAGATAAGAGACACTGGATTAATAAAATTGAGGAATGTGTGAAGGACATTAGACAATGGATGCTTACTATCTTCCTTCTACTTAATTCTGATAAGACAGAAGTACTAGTACTAGAACCAAATGCAGCTAGAAGTAAGTTTTCTGATGACATAGTAACTCTGGATGTCCTTTCTGGTCTTCAGCATTTGCCAAAGTAAAAGACCTTGATGTGATTGTTGACTCCAGTCTGTCATTTGAAGCTCCTGTAGGTAATATCACTAGGAGAGCCATCTTTCATCTCAGTCATATTATTTAGATATAAAATATAATGTCACTACACAATGCAGAAAAGCTATTTCATGCTTTTGTTACCTCTAGGTTAGATTATTGTAATGCTTTACTGACTGGATGTTCCAGTAGGTGAATAAACAAGCACCAGTTATTCCAGACTGCAGCAGCGAGAGTCCTTACTAGAACAACACATCACTCCTATCTTTTCTACACTGCATTGGCTCCCAATTGATTTTCACATTGATTATAAAATACTACTGTTGACCTATAAAGCACTGAATGGTCTTGCACCTCAGTATCTCAGTGAACTTCTGGTTATTTATAACCCCCCACACCTACTATTTGTTGGTACCTCGAATAGTGAAGGCTACAGCAGGGGCCAGATCTTTCTCTTATAAAACCCTCAGTTATGGAACAGCCTTAAAATTTATGTTCAGGACTCAGACACAGTCTCAGTGTTGAAAACATATTTGTTTAGTTAAGGCTTTTGTTAATAGCCCTCTATAAGGTAAAGGAGCAGGCCTGGAAAAGCATAGAGTATTTTGGTAGACTCGGATGTTTGGATGCTGTCACCCTCCCATTCTCAAATGTTCACTCATGTTTGTTAATGGTAGAGTGGCTGGCCGCTTCGTGTCCCAGGGTGCTTTCAGGTCTGTGTTACCTTCTGGCTCTCCCTTTTAAGTTATGCTGTCATAGCTAGACTTGCCAGTGTTTTTACTCAGCACATGATATACACTCTTCTTAACCATTACATGCCATCTTTTTTTTATTCTCTCTCCCTCGCTCTCTGTCGAGAACCCCATGCTACTGTTGAGACACCAGTGATCCTGACCCCCTCTGCTCTCTGGACCTGCCTGATCCATCCTGATGTCCATCTTCTGGTTGGAGTTATCATCACTTGAAAACCACTTGCTCCTGTTGAGGATGGCCCCATATGTCTCACCATACACCTAGAACTGTGAATATGGCCTTTGACTGCTGTGCACATCAGAGATTCTGCTACAATGGCACATGACTTAATTTGCCACGAACAGTCTTGCATTCAAATCTCCTTCAATGAATCAGAAACCGAAGAAACTTTAAGAACATTGAATTATGTGCCACCCAACTGTACTTTTTTTGACCATATAACACACAATAACACACACTATCCGGTGACACCCAAATGAGGATGGGTTCCCTTTTAAGTCTAATTCTTCAAGGTTTTTTCTTCTTGTCATCTCAGAGAATTTTTCCATACCACCATCGCCACAAGCCTGCTCATTAGGGATATACCCCCTCCAAAAATATTGGAACACTGACATAATTTTAATTTTGCCTCTGTACACCACCACAATGGAACTAAAAAGAAACCATCAAGATGTGATTGAAGTGTAAACTTTCAGCATTAATTCAAGGTGTTTAAGAAAATTATTGCTTTAACCATTCAGGAATTACAGCCAGGTATTACCCAGTTCCTCCATTTTCACATGCTCAAGTAATGGGACAGTTGACTGATAAGCAGTTCCATGGCCAGTTATTGTCTGTTTCCTCATTATTTCTTGACAAATTAAGGAGATAAATGGTCTGGAGTTGATTCCAAATGTTGGATATGCATTTGGCAGCTGTTCATGGGAACTTGTAAAAAATAACTGGGATAGACCTTGTTTGACCATTGCTTTGTAATAGTCCTTGCAGTCTATGCAATGCTATAACCAGAAGCCATGCTTCTCCACAAAATATCAGCATAAAGTGTTGTGGAGGCACTCTTCAAAACAATATTCCTAGTCAGAGTCCTTAAAGAGATTCTGACTGATCAGGGCACCAGGTTTATGTCACTTTGTGACCTATATGAATAATTAGGAATTAAATTGATTCAAACCCTCTGTAAACAGATGGCCTGGTTGAATTATTTAATAAAATGCTGAAAAATATGATTCACAAGTTATTTGCAGTACAAAAGGTCCTGCAAGCCTTCATGGGGTTCTCTCCATTTAAATTGCATCTTAAATGTCATCAGAGAATACTGGGAGGAGGGACCTTTAGAGAGTAAAAATGATATACACTACATTCTTGACCTGAGAGAAAAACCCCACACACTGGGGCAAGTAACACAGTAATTAGTTGCAGTTATCTATTGTATAATAGAGGCGGTCGGCTATGTGATGTTTAACAGATATTGCACATATTATTAATCACATCAATCTCCAAATTTCTTGCAAAGTGGTAAGGGCCCTTTAATGTGACATGGCAAGTCAGGGCTGTTGACTACAAGGCAAGTGAATATATAGACACAGGACATGGCAGATACCTCCTCAATCTCCACAAATCATGGAGAGAGGTGGTCGCTGTGGCTTTGGCAATGGCTGCTCCAGAGAGGGAGAGAGAATTTGTCACCCTTCCTTCCAGGTTATTTGGATGCTCAGCTATGTTCCAAAGACTCATGTACAGACACTTCCACATACATACTGCCTATGTCACTGCCTATTTAGATGACATTGTCATCTATAAAAGCTGTACTTGGGGTGGACCACTCTTACATTTTCCTGACTTCCCTCCCCTTTGATTTGCAGATAAATGCATCAGACAGGGGGTTAGGGGCTGTGTTGTTTCAGGTGGTGGAGGAGGATGAGCACCCTGTGTTGTATATTAACTGCAAGCTTTCAGTGTTTAAGAATAAGTACTGCACGATTAAGAAAGAGTGTTTCTGGCCATCAAGTGGGTGGTCCTCACCCTCCGATACTATCTTCTGGGATGTGCCTTCACAGACTGCTCATTTCACACTCAGCTCCAGTGGCTCAACCACATGAAGGATGCCAATGCATGGCTCATTTGTTGGTTTGTGCAGCTTATGAAAGTTTCCAGTGTTGCAAGGAGGTTGGTATGACATTGTTAAGTGGTTGCTATAGTAGTGCAGGTGGTTGTTAGGGTGTTTCAGCTTTATCAGATTTATGAGATACTCTGTTCCTGAGTAAAAGATATTTGAAATTAACTCTGACACCTAGTGATGACCACGCTCCAACTTCAGCAAACAACTTAAGAATTATTCCTATTATTTCATTATTACTATTCCTAAATTTCAATCCTTTCAAGTTTTGTGTGAACCTGTCCAATATATCATTTGTTATAGCTGTTATAATAGTTTAAGCTCTGGCAGGTGGCAGCTATGTTTTCCAGAGTTCCGTAACTGTTCCCCATTAATGGCCGAGCCTGTGTAATCTGAAAATGTGCTCAGAATCAAGCCCTGGAAATCATGTTCAAGTTTTGTGCAATTAGTGCAATCATTCAATAAGTTATAGCCGTATGAATATATATATGGCTGTGCCCTGATAAAACTGGTGGCCATATTGTTTATAATTCTTTCAGAAATAGGCAAGGAATCAGGGAAAAGAAAATGATTTTTTCTCTGTGCCTCAAGATTCTTTGCAAGTGTGTTAAAATGTAAAATGTTAGATGGTTGCTATGACATTTAAGGTGATTGCAAGGGTGTTGGCAGGTGGTTGCACATAATGCAGGTGGTCGCTGGTAACCCAGGTGGTTGCTAGGATGTTACTAAGTGGTTGCTCTGTATTTCGAGTGGTGGCAGAGGTCTTACTATGCGGTTTGCATGTTATCCCAGATGGTTGCTATATTACTGCAGGTGGTGTGATATGTGGTTGCTAGGGTGTTAGCAGGCGGTTGATATGTTATCCTGGGAGATTATTAGGGTGCTATGCGGTTGGTAGGGTGTTACTAGATGGGTGATAACCCTAGCACCCATCTAGTAACACCCTAGCAACCTCATGGTGCCCAGCCCAGGTGGTTGTTAGGGTGTTCCAGGTGGTTGCCTGGGAGTTGCTAGGTGGTTGCTGGGGTATTCCAGGTGGTTGCTAGGTGGATGATATGTTATTTATCCCAGATAGTTGATAGGGTGCTGCTAGGTGATTTCTATATTATCCCAGGAGGTTACTAAAGTGTTGCTCAGTGCTTTCTATATTATCCATGCTGGTTGCAATGTTATTCACAGGTGGTTGCTATGGATGTTGCTGGTTGCTATGAAATTGCAGGAAGTTGCTAGGTGGTACAAAGCTGCTGTTAGGTTTATGTTGTACTATTTCAAGTGGTTGGTAGGGTATTCCAGATGGCTGTCACTGTATTCCAGGTGGTTCCAGGTGGTTGGTATTTTATCCAAAGGTTGCTAGGGTGTTGACCATGACAAGAGAAAGGCTTACATCTCTGATCATTGTAAATTCAACCAATAGTACCTAGCAGCATTCCATGTGTTTGTTTTCCATTTTGTGCATGCAAATTTACTTTTGCTTTTAACAAAAGTGAAAACTCTGCTTTCATCTTTGTTTGACAAATGGATGTATGCAAGTTTCATAGCCAACCGAATTCCATCAGGAAGCAAATTAATGAATCATACTGCACATGTGAATACAGGATATTATATTCCTACTCTTCGAGTCCTGGGTTTTGCCTGTGAAGACTGCATTTGTTGTTAATAAGCATAAAGATAAAGACCAGAGAAATGACTATGGGAAAAACAAGTAACATAAAGGACAAAGTGTGGACAAAAAAGAATCTGCTCATGATCCAAAACATACAAACTCATCAGTGAAGCATGGTGGAGCTAGGGTCATGGCTCGGGCTTGCATGGTTGCTTCTGGAACAGACTCACTAATCTTTATTGATGATGGTAGCAGCAGAATGAATTCAAAAGTCTAACATTCTGTCTGACAATTTACAGAGAAATGCATTCAATCTATTTTCTTCATCATGCAACCATACAATTACCCAAAACATACTACCAACACAACAAAGGACTTTTTGGGGAAAAAAGTTGGAGGTTTTTATACTGGCCAAGTCCATCACCAGACGTTAACCCAATTGAGCAGCATTTCACCTCCTGAAGAGGAGACTGGAGGGAAAAACTCCCCAAAACAAATGACTAAAAGACGCTACAGTACAAGCAAGGAACAACATCAGAAATGAAGAATGCAAAAGTTTGGTGATTTGAGTTGGTTGCCAGCTTGATGTACTTATTGCAAGTAAGAGATATGCAACCAAATACTAAGTCTTATTTATTTTATGACTGTGTTCCAATAGTTCTGCTTGCCTAGAAATTGGGTGCACTGCCACCAAAGGTGCCATGTTCTAAGTTTTTAAATACATGTAGATGTAAATATCAAGAAATTAAAGCTGAAATTCTGATCTAATATCTCATATTCATCTTTGGATCTCAAACCCAAATGAGATCACTTGTCATCATTATCAGGAAAAGATTTTAGAGCTTTGAGTCACAAGTGGCTGACATTATCCATCATTTTAATCAAAGTAATGTAAGTATAAGTAGCTAATGTAAGGTACCAACTGAAAATATTAACAACCTTTAACATTTACATTCAACACAACATTTTTTACAACAGTATTTATTTTATATTCATCTAGCTCTGACACCTGCATTAAGTTACCCATCTGAATGGAGAAGTTCTCTTTTATTCTTCACTTATTCTATCAATTAAGTTCATTTAAAAAGGAATGACAGGTTAAGCTTACAATGCTGCTGTGTTTTGGGTGCTTTCTATGGTCATACAGTAAATCATAAATTATTATGAACTTTAGCTATTAGTTGCTATCATGTTGTGCCATCATTTTGTTTTGCTATTTATAAGATCAATATAAAAGCTGCTAGCTTGCATCAAAATGAGCAACCACTTGGAAAACCTGCAAAGATTTCCCAACTGAGAACAGTGTTACATCAGAACGAGGCGTGGAGAAATGGGAAGTCCTGTAGTTACCATTCCATGCCTGTAGATAACGCCAGAAGCGTGTTTATATCACTAATACACAGCTGTAAACAAACTGTACTGTTTCATTATTTCATATTATCCTTTCTTATTATTATTAATAATTGTATAACAAATCTGACAATTGCATATGAAATTAAATATAAAATGCTTTCAAAATACTCAACATGGTGAAATTTTACTGTAGGATTTTTTTTTTTTCACATAATGGCTCTGTGCACTTGGCATGTGAGAACTTGCCCTTTAAATAGCTGCCAATTACTACTTTTTTAATGAAGAAACCTAACATTTAACACTTTATCAGTGAAATCTGATATTTTACACAGATACATTCAACCTATAATAAAGGTTAATAAGTTTTAGCTGTGTTTGCATGTGCCCAGTTAACTATTAAGCAATAAAAAAAATCCATATTGTTCATAAAAGGCACCATAATAAGTTGTGTAACATAATGGCTGAACTAAAATGATATTAAGAGGTTAAAATTTATTGTGTTAGAATTAATTAATGAACAATAACATTCAAATTAACATGACATTGCCCACACTCAACTTATGGATCTTATGGAAATTTTTTTTTTTTTTAGATATTACAAATGTATTAGCAACTGATGCCTCTTCAGCTTCTTTTAACATCAATGACAGGAAGTGTGGTGGAAGTAGACTAGAGCGAACTTATTTCTCTTCATTTTGCATGTCAGCAATGATCAAAAAATATATTGTTCTCATTTTAATTCGAGAATGAATCATCATCCATTGTAAGTCTATAAATATACATACAGATAAATATACAGTACATGAAAGAAAATATATATGAAATATTATATGCCCATTTCATTCTGGTGT
The DNA here is from genome assembly GCA_030014255.1 of Parauchenoglanis ngamensis. Lineage (NCBI taxonomy): Eukaryota > Metazoa > Chordata > Actinopteri > Siluriformes > Auchenoglanididae > Parauchenoglanis > Parauchenoglanis ngamensis. The sequence continues at coordinate 17,579,434 of JAQMYM010000004.1, read as the reverse complement.
AGATAGCTTTCAACTGTGCATACGCCCTGCAAAAAATGACATGTTAGCAACTGACCTTGAATGTAGTTTTATCTTGAATATAGTCGTATACATTTACTTAAAATTTCCCATTAAAAATGTACAATAAATCAAATATAAGATTATTGAATATATTACTAGACATTTCTTCTAATTTCAAGCTTTATCATTTGGTTCTTTCTAGAAATAAATGTTTAAAATTAGCAAAAGTGTCTGCCAATAGAACACAACTATTTTAAGAGAATGACCAATGCAGGAACCCTAGGCTTAAGATAAAGGCCTCTGGTAGAGAGACTGATTGCCTTATTAGGTACAGACTCATCAGGCTTTGTGAGTAAAGCTGTGATCTGTCTGGCCCAAATATAAAAAACCTGATATGCTTGCTCATGAAGAGTGTAAGTGTAAGAGTATTAAGGAAATAATGCCCACAGCAAGAGATGCAATGAGCACTGAGATCTTAAAGACAGTACATCAAGGAATGAAAGTCATAACAACATGGTTTTAAAGACCACAACACCATATAAACGGCGAAGGAATACAGCAGGGACTACACTGGTTCCAGGTTTCAAATCAGACACGGCTGAGTATAGACTAAGGCATGTAGTGAAAAATGCAAAACGGTCTCTGCTACAGAAATATAACACTGAACAAATGTGGCGGGAGGGACTACAGACAATTTACGGACTACAGAGGTGGATCCCATGCTGCGGTCCCCAAATGGCGATCAGGCCCGATAAACTTTTTAAACCATAAACTTAAACCATTTCTATGAATGCTTTGACTCCATTAATATTAGCACCCTCTGATCTCGGTGGTGATGAAGTGCTTTGCGAGATTCATCATGTACTGCTTCCTTATCTGCTTTTCTCTTCCTAGTACTTTAGGCCCTCTCAAGCACCATGAAAAGAAAGTAAGACAAAGAAGAGCAAAGACTGTTTGCTGGATGACAAGTTTGAGAACACAAATTTAGCATGGAAAAAGCAAGGGTGTGTGAATGTAAGTAGTTGGAAGTACGCTTTGGGCACCTGATGGCCACTGTATGTTCTAATACACGCTTGAATCCTACATAGTGAACATTTAAGCTTTTTTATGAATGAACTTGAGTTTGTAAAGGAAAATAATGTTGTGGACACTGAACCACCAGTGGCAAAACCAAGACTACAGATGGCTGTTTCAGAAATTTTAAACCTACTTTTAAATCCTACATTTTAACCTCACTGCAGGACATATAACATAAGCTATGTACCATAATAGATATTACTGTGACAGTGAACATAGTTATTATTTACACTATTAAAATGTAATGTTTACAGCTGACTGGAAATGAATGCCAATGTGTGACATGCCCTACATGAAGTATTGTAGGTGACAGTGTAAACGGTAAACAAACTGTCTTGCAAATAATGCACTGAAGTATATCCTCAAGTGATTGTGGCATACAAAACAGACATTTCTGAAAATTTCTACATAGCTTCTTGCCATAAAAAATCATGTCAAATCAGAGCTAGATTAATGTTTTTCCACTAAAGTGACATCAAAAGACAGTAAATATTTAGCACACTAAATGAGCGATTAGAGTTTCTAGCACATAGTTTTGCTAGGTTTTGGCAGTCTATCTCCGATTTAAGCTATCAGCTGCCATAAGCATGAAGTGGAGTAAAAGAACCACAAAATGGGTTTGCATCCCAGTTATTTGCATCCAAGAACAGCACACTTACGCTTTCTCCCCATCATCTCTGCTTATTGTTTTGCTGAAAATCTATGTATAGATGACCCCGCCCCATCTTCTTGATTCAGATTGCAATGGGCATAATATATGTTAATGGAGGGGGCTACATACACAGTGCTACATACCAAAGAAAGATTTTCCTAATTGGCCCTTTCTCTCTGCCTATTTTCTTTTGATGGCCATTACAGACTAGGAAGGTAACAGCCCACTTTGAAAATCCTATTATGTCCCCAAGTCACATCAACATATCTTAATTAAAAAACAACAAGAAAAACAACATTTTCAACATTTTAAAACCATAATACAGAAGGTGAGACAGGAAGTTATGCATCCCATCAACCAGCCACCACTGATAGCATCCTCACTGAGAACATCACTGCCTGGTATGGAAAATGCAGTGCTGAGGACCGCAAAGCAATGCAGAAGTCCTGCAGGACATTTACACCAGGCAATGCAGGATTAGTGTAATAAAGATCTCCAAAGACCCCCACACACCCCAACAAAAGGCTGTTCAAATGGCTGTTGTCTAGAAAGCACCTCTGCAACCATATGGTCACGAAGGGCTTCTTCCCCCAGGCCATCAGAACCTTGAACCAATTATCTGTCAGGATCCTGGGGAAGCTGGAGCCAATGACCATGACCATATCTAACAATCTGCTTTTTCTCTTCTCTCTCCCTCTCTGTCTATCTGTCGAGCTGCACATGGGTCAAATGCCAGCTTGATTCTTATTCTCTACATAGGTTACCACATATGGTGTGGTTAAAGCCTGCGCCACAAATCCAATGTAAAGGGAAGTAGGAAATACAAAGCATACATCAGTTGTAGAAAATTCCAGTAATATGTATTCCTGCATCTTTATGTGTGTTTAATTTATTTGTTTGTGTGAACATGTCATTGTGCCTAAGAATTCGGATCATTGTTAATTGCTTGATTATTGCAATTTCAGCTTTTTTTAATTTCTTGGAGAACTTTTCAAGGTAACAGTCAGAGGTAAAGCTGTAACATTAAAGGTCCACTATGTAGGATTTATGGGGATCTATTAGCATAAATGGAATACAATATTTATAAGTATGTTGTCACTAGTGTACAATTACCTGTAACTAATCATTGTGTTTCTGTAAGCTTAGAATGAGCCCTTTATATTTACATCGGGGGTGGGAGCTGCCATGTTGCACTGCTACAGAAGCCCAGAATGGACAAACCTCTAGAGAGCGCCTTCCACGTTTAGTGTTTTTACGAGTGGTGGCATGAATCCAGAAGGAAGCACCAGAGGTACGACAAGGAATAAGAAAGAAGAGGAATCAGAGTCTGTTGGTGCTGGCTAACAAGTTTGAGAACCCAAATTTTGAAAAATGAACACAAAACAAGAGCCGAAATGTTTTCGTATTTCTACAAATCATCACAAAAGTTAATCATTCAAAACGAACAAACCACTCAGGCAAAAATAAGGCATATGGCAGCTGTGTTACATATCCCCATAGTTTTCTGATCATCTGCAAAATAGTGGCACATTTGTAAACAGGGATGGGTTCCAGTTAATACATTAGTTAAGTATGATGTAATATCCAATTAAATCAGTCTCTCTGATTTCTTTTAATAAGAGTTTGCAGAGCCATATACTGTATGCCAAAATAGTGTCCCCTGTGTCCATTATCCTTAGTTTTGTCAGTTAGTCCTGTGAATTCCTTTCACCCCTGTGGCTTGCTTCTACTAAACACTACTTTATCATGAAGCAGTCATTTATGTATGGACAACATGACTGAAGTGATCACTAAAGACCTGTACTATCTACACCAGGATCCTTTACTTTCCCTTAGGGAGGCGCAATGGTCATATATTCAAGTTTTTATTTTAGCAGAGTATAAACTTACCTTTAGTACACTCTTTGTAGAAGAAATGTTTCTTATAAGCTTTTAAAAAGACACCAATCTGTGGCCCATGTTGATTAGAAGAAGTCCACTAATGCTATAAGTAATTAAGTGAACAGAAGCTGGAAGAGAACTAAAGTAATTTGGAAGTGTGTGTGTGTATATGTGCTTCTGGAGACATCCAAGGCGCAGCTCCTTTTACGGTGTAGACTTTTATGTGGCCGAGGGCCTGAGTACTGAGCTCTTACTGTGAGTGTATCCAGGCAGCATTGCACACCTAATCACACAACCCTGATAAAAATAACATTCCTTAACTTAAAATCAAGAATACCATTATGCTCAGTCATGCTTATGAGTAGAGAGGAAAAAGCTGATGTTAAAATGAAATGAACATATACATAACATTTTCAAGACTTTGTGTTGAAAATACAGTACAATTATACAGTTGAGGTCAGACGTTTATATAAACTTATCAAGGATATGAATGCCATGGCAATATTGGGTTTTCAATGATTTCTTAAAGTTTTTTGTTGTTTTTTTCTGGGAAAGAATGATTGTACAGCATACATCATTAATAGAAGAATTTGGTGCACAAGTTTTAATTTATTTTGAAAAAAGAGTTCAAAAGAAGTAAAAGAAAAAATTATGAAATCAACACAGGGTCAAAATGATCCATACAGCATACCTAATATCCGGTTAAATGTCCCTTAGCAAGTTTCACCCTGACCAGACGCTTTTGGTAGATTCTGGCAGAATCCTGGTTGGATATTTAACCACTCTTATTGGCGGAATTGGTAGAGTTCAGTTAAATTTGTGTGTTTTCCAGCACAAACCCGACTTTTAAGCACAGTCCACATATATTGGATAGGATTGAGATCAGGACTTGTTTTAAGCTTAATGTTAGCCTGCTTTATCCATTCCACAACCAGTTTTGATGTGTGTTCATGGTCACTGTCCTGTTGGACTATCTAAGCTGATGGTTTGAGGTTCTGATGAAGAATTCTGAGGTTTTTCATTATACTTTCCAATTTGTGCAATGCCCCAGTTCCACTGGCAGCAAAACTGGCCCAGAGCTACCCCCACCAGCTGCAACATTGTTCTTATGTACCTCTGGTTATTGTGGCCAAAAAACTCAGTCTTTGTCTCATCTGACCATCAAACTTCCCTTCAGAAGGCTTTTTCTTTGTCCATGTGGTCAGCTGCAAACTTTAGTCGAGCTTGAAGTTGTGGATTTTGAAGCAGGACCTTCTTTCTTGGACGGCAACCTCAGTCCATGGTGATGTAAAACTCACTTGAATGTAGACAGTGTTCCAGCAGATTCCAGTTCATTGCAGGCCTGTGACTTAATGGTTTCAGGTTGTTCCTGACCACCTGAACCATTTTCTTCTCAGTTGACGGTGACAGTTTAAGTTTTCCAGGAAAGTTGCAAAAAACCCTTTTTTTGTTGTGCACAGAGAAGCTACCAGCTGTAGCTAGTCATTTTAATTAGCAGGAAGTTAAGAGGCCTTGGCAAGATATTTTGGAACTTTCAGCAGCACTGAATTAATCATCTAGTTGGGTGTATGTATAATTTTGACCTTGTGTTGATTTCAGAAAAAATAAAAAATAAATAAAACTTGCACCAAATTCATTTTTTAATTAAATATGTATGTTGTACAATCATTCTTCCCCAGAAAAAGAACAATCACTGTTAAAAGTGATCACTGAAAGCCCAATATTGACATGACATTCACCTCCATGATGACTGAATGTAAACTTCTGACCATACCATGGCATGCAGAAGTGCTTGGCTTTTTGTGTTTTCTCTGACATCCATTTCCCCTTTTCTTGAGCTTCATCTCTATCCCTTCTTGGAAACAGTCATGCTTGATCCTCTGCCAGAAAAAAATGTGTTAGAAAGAGATTTCAGAGTGTCATTGGACCTTTAATCCTACTTAAGTTTCATCATACTTACTCACACTTGGTGAGTAACTCTCTTGTCTTAACATTTACATTCATGCCATTTGGCTGACATCCTTATCCAGAGTGACTTACATTTATCTTTTTTATACACCTGAGCAGATGAGGTTTAAGGGCCTTGCACAAGTGCCCAGCAGTGACAGGCTGTCAGTGCTGGGATTTAATCTCCCGACCTGCCCATCAGTAGGCCAGGATCTCTACCACTGAGCTACCATTGCCCATTCTTGTAACTTTTAAGTGAGAACAGGGTGTTTGCATCCAGGAGAAGGACAATGGAATATGTGGATGTGACCTTTACCAGCTCCTCCTGTGTGGTCCCTATCTAGATCCTGAATGTGAGATGAGTACCGGAAAGTCCAAGGCAGTGCTTGAACTTTTCCATGACAGTCTGGTCAATGAAATTTCCAGCTGTACTGGAGTCAATTAAAGCTATAAAGACAGAAACACCTTCCGAGTGCCTTATCTCAACAGGAATGTTTGAAAAGGCAGATATTTAGAGGGACTCACTCAATGTGGGCATTCCTTGGTGGGAGCCCACTCCTTCTGTGGTAAAGATGAATGTTGGACTGAATGTACTGGGAAACTTGGAGTTAGTTATTGCCATAATAGAAGCATAGACCTGTGTAAGAGCAGTGAGTTCAGCTTGGCCAATCTGCATACTTTTGATGGGGCTCTTGTTGTGTAAGGTTATCTCAGTTATTTTGGGGGTATAGTGATTAAGAAAAAGGTGGTCAAGACAGACAGAGAGCTCAATGAGTGTGTCCAGGAATTTTTGTCCATTGTGACATGTAAGCTCAGGGAGAATTGAGGGGTTTAAGCCTTGGCGATATGCTGCCTGCGGTGAGTATTCTGAACTCCTTCTATTTCAGCAAAACCTTCAAAAAATACACTGCATGTGTATTTTTTTTACCCTGTTAGTCCTGACAAAACCACAATTGGCGAGCTTGATATTTTTGTGGGCTTTTCAAAATGTGGCCTGGCCAAAGGAAAGCCTGGTCCTAAAGCCAGGACCACGGTGTGAAGTTGCTCTTATTACTTCTCCAGTCAAAGGGCCAAAAGTATCCCTGAAAAAGCTGAAGAAATGGCCTACACAATAACCTTGAAGATGTCATGAGAAAGAAACCATTAGCTCTTATAGGGTGTTTCATCTGTAATTGTACATATAATAAATGTGATCAGATCTTAGTCCTAAAACTAGATACAGAGAACCATATTAAACAAATGACATACATGGTTTTTAAATTTATTTATAAAGCAAAATTATCCAACATTAAATATCTTTGTCAGAAAAAGTATATGAACTTATGAATTATTGAAGTCAAGGGTCAAATTGTAAAGGGATCACAAACTTTCTAGCAGCACTGTATGTACACTGTATAGCCAAAATTATTCTCCCCCAAAACTTCCCCACAAGCATGTCTGGAGCACACAATTGTATAGAATGTCTTTATATGCTGTAGCATTTCCTTCACTGGAACTAAGAGGCTCAATCCTGTTCCAGCATGACAATGCCCCTCTGCACAAAGCAGCTCCATGATGACGTGGTGTGTTAAGGTTGGAGTGGAAGAACTAGAGTGTCCTGCACAGAGCCCTGACCTCAACCCCACTGAACACCTGAGGGATGAACTGGAACACCGACTGCACCCCAACATTAGTGCCTGACCTCATTAAAGCTCATGAGTAGAGCACTTTATAACAGCAACACAGTGGGTATAAATCTGGAATGGGATGTTAAGTAAGCACTTATGGGTATGATGTAATGGTACACATACACTATATTGTCAAAGTATTGGGGCACAACTCTTAATTATTGAATTCAGGTGTTTCAATCAGACCCATTGCCATAAGTGCATACAAATCAAGCACCTAGCTATGCAGTCTCAATTTACAAACATTTCTGAAACAAAATGGGTTATTCTGAATAACTCAGTGACTTCAAGCATGGTACAATGACAGGATGCCACCTTTGCAATAGGACGGTTTGTGAAATTTTATCCCTGCTGGATATTCCCGGTCAACTGTAAGTGGTATTATTGGCAAGTGGAAGTGTTTAGAAACAACAGCAGCTCAGCCACCATAGAGTCACAGAGCAGGGTCAACGACTACTAAGGTCCATGGTGCGTAAAGGTAGGCAATATTCTGCTGATTCCATAGCTAAAGAGTTCCAAATTCCACTGGCATTAATGTAAGCACAAAAACTGTGTGGCGGGAGTTTCATGGAACGGGTTTCCATGGCCGAGTTGCTGCATGCAAGCCTCATATCCCCAAGTCCAATGCCAAGCGTCAGATGGAGTGGTGTAAAGCACACGGCCACTGGCTTGTGGAGCAGTGAAACGATGTTCTATGGAGTGACGAATCACACTTCTCTGTTTGGCAGTCAGCTGGGTGAGTCTGGGCTTGGCAGATCCTGCGAGAACGTTACCTGTCTGATTGCATTGTGCCAACTGTTTTGTGGAGTTTGATGGAGGAGGGATAATAATGTGGGGCTGTTTTTCAGGGTTTGGGCCCCTTACTTCCAAGCCATTTTGGACAACGCTTCCAAGTTTGTGGACAGTTTGGGAAGGCCCTTTTCTCTTCCAGCATGACTGCCCCAGTGCACAAAGCAAGCTCAATAAAGACATGGTTGGAGGAGTTCGGTGTGGAAGAACTTGACTGGCCCGCATAGAGCCCTGACCTCAACCCCATCCAACACCTTCGGGATGAACTGGAACAGAGATTGCAAGCCAGGCCTTCTCATGCAACATCCATGCCTGACCTCATAAATGCTCTACAGAATGAATGGGCACAAATTTCCACAGAAACACTCCAACATTTTGTGGAAAGCCTTCCAAGAAGAGTGGAAGCTGTTATAGCTGCAAAGGGGGGATTAACTCCATAATAAAGTCAATGTATTTGAATGCAATGTCATTAAAGTCCCTGTTGGTGCAATGGTCAGGAGTCCCAATACTTTTGACCATGTAGTGTACTTTTGGCCATATAGTGTATTTATTTGCTTTTGTTTGTGTGTTTGTTTGACCAGCTAAGCCAACAGTGTCCATGGCATTTTGTAAGATTCCAAAGACCTTAATCTATGGCTAATTTACTTAACATATTCTACCAATGAACATAGAGTGTAAAAAATAGGATGTTTCAAAGATAAGGATCGAACCCTAAGATAAACTAGACTGGCAGGTCGCCAGTCCACCACAGGGCCATGCACTATAACATGATAACAGTTATTATACTGATTATTATTATTTTTTATTTTAAATAAACAAATGCATTCCATTTTCTAATGGCTAACCTGCTATGGTAAGAAACAGGATTAACCAACTGGGATCATGCAGTTTCTCTGCTTCTACCTGAAAGCTACTGGCCAAATAGTTATACTATAATTATAGAGATATCGAGGTGAGAGCAGATGAAGTAGTCTACTGGAGGTTTACTGCAGTAAGAAAAAAAGTAGGTCAGGATTTACTGTATAATGCATAATGCCCCCTATTACTGATATTATTTTTAAAAATTATTTCAGTGGAATTATCATAAAGGACATTTAAAGCTGTTTGACAGTAGACTGTGCCAATCATGATTTTATTTTGTATACGTACTCATCACACTGAAAGTAATTCCTGCTTTGCCCAGGGGCCCATTGTCTGATAAACTGTCTTTGTGTTAACTGTAAAAGCAAGGACATGGCCCTCTGGGACTAAAGACCAAAGGAATATTCCTTGCCCTGACCTATATCTAGTCAGAAGGGGGTACATGTGTTTCTTGACACAACTTTTCAAAAACTACATGTGGTGGTAGGAGAATAATCCATGCTGGGGTGGTGTGATATTGCCCCACACCAAGCAGAGGAGCCGGCTACATACGTGAGGCACACAGAAGAAGCGGCTGTGTAAACATCCTTGTTCACTCACTCACCTGCATATCTTTTGTATACTTAAACTGACATTCACTAGATGGCCATTAGATCCAAAACATCCCTGTCCACAGTGTTTCCAAGTTGGACTGTAAAATGTTCAACGATTTAATGCTCACTGAGTTTAAACACACCGATGAGCTCTGTCGCTCTTAAAACGTTCCGCTGTAGTCATGACTGTTAAAAACAAAACAAATTCAAAACACTGAAAAAATTTACGTTCAAAAATATTTACTAAGCTAGGAACTCCAGAACACTGATTGCAAAACAGAGTAGCTGTCGTTGAATTTATTCACTGAACAAAGTAAAGGAACTTTTCAAAATTGTCACACAGTATCTGTCCTGGTAGTGAGAGCAATATTACTAATATTAAAATGTAAAATAAATGAATAAGACAAAAAAAGGAGACTCTCTCCTTTCCACATTTGTAATCCAAATGGATGGATGCCTCTTTGGTAGCAATTCATACATGTATAATTAGTAGGAAGTTTTAACCACAGCATTGCTGCTTCATTAAAAATGTAGGAGGACCTCACAGAGAGCAATTCTTAGTATTGGTAATGGGTAAACAATTAATTCCACATTAAATGTCTTTATGAATTTATGAAGTGTTAAACAGCTATTGTCCAAGCCAAATTATTGACTTGGCCACTCCAAAGGACTCTGCTATCTCTCTGATAGGTCATCCGTCCTCTTCAGCCTAATGATGATCTCATTGGTCCACGTACTGAGAGGTTCCAATGTTCATCATCGGGACCAATGAACAGCTACAAAATGCAAATTCCACACTTAATCAATTCCAGACTTTTTATCTCCTTAATCTGTCATAAAATAAAAAAGGACACAGGCCTAACCTGGCCATGAAACTGCTGATCAGTCGATTGTCCAAGTACTTTTGAGCCTGTGAAAATGGAGGCACTAGGGAAATAAAAATCTGTAATACTGAAACGGATCGTGTGATTTTTTTGGTGAAGACCTTGAATTAAAGTTGAACGTTTACACTTCAATCACATCTTGACAGCTTCATTTCAAATCTATTGTGGTGGTGTACTGAGGCAAACGCATCCAAATACTTATGGACCACATTGGAAGAGAGAGAACACAAGAATGCAAAACACTGTACAATTGCACAGGTATCCAAGCAGGCATTATTTACATTTTAATTCAACTATTATTTTTATAAACATCCTGTTATCAAATTATACAGCATGATAGAAAAGGAAATTCTTTACAGTCGTTACTTTGTGTAAAAACTAAATAATTCATGGGATGTAGCCCAAAGTTAAAAGTGAAAAATAAAAGATAAGGTCATAAAGTAGAATATGCCATCTTTATTGATTTACAGAGAGAGAAAAAAACAAAAAACTGTATACTGAATATACTCCAAGAACAAAAACATCCAATAAAATTTTGAAAAGAACAATGCCAAATCCTACAATCCATGTGCAATAGTTATACATGGTACGGACACAAAATCAGGATTAAGCAGTTTAGGTTGACGACATAATCCAGTTTATTGAATTAATACTGTAACAATACAATTAGTATTTACAATACTCTCACTTAACCCTAGAAAATGGACTAATGTGGACTAGTACACTAAAAATAACTAAAACCCAAGAACATCCGTGATGAAAATATAATGCTCCAAAATATTACACATCGTGAAAGCATGAACAATGTTGACGGTTTTCTCTCAGCTCGGACACCGGCACCTCAGACAGTAGGTTCCGGTTGACGAACTACCTCGTCTAGTTCGGAGATAAAGTGTCGCAGGTCCTCAAGACATCGCTCACGAATCTCACTAAGGTTTTCTTTCAAAGGGTTCTGCAGGTGCTTCTCCAGACTAGGGTCCTTGGACACGAGCATCTTCACCACCAGCCCAAACGTCTCACAGTCTTGACGGTATACCTAAACATCACAAAGGCATCAAGCACGGATTGCGGTCTACTGAAATACCTAACATTCTGAAATGGCCACTACTGATGTGTCGTTGCAGCCATTTCTATATCGATATATCGCAGGTAATTAACTTGCTTTTTTTAGCCTCATTAATTTGATTTACCCAGTGAGCTAGCTAATGAACCTGCCCCCCTGATCTCAAAATGCAAAAAAAATGCAGATGCTATAAAACAAATAATCATTCCCACCTTCTCAATTTCGCGGGCTTTAGCGGCAATAGCTTGCGATCTCCGTTCATGGAAGTCATCTGCAATGGTAGTGGCTTCATCTGCAGGAGCCAGAGGTTCATCAGATTGCCGCTCGATCACTGGGATTTCTTCCTATGCAGCATACAAAGAATTTTCAGCTTTCATAACAGCATGGCTCACAGTGTTTTTTGTTACACACTGATATTCACAGTTACATACACAAAATTATTTATTGATTCTGCTGAAGGAGTGTGATGTAAAACCAGCAAATGTGTGCAAAATGATCAAGAAGAATTGAATATTCCCTTTCTCGAGTATTCCAGATGTTGGTATGCTTGTATACTCCGGGGATTAAAGTTTAGTTTAGTTTCAATATAGCTACTGAAGGTAGTTAGTTAGTCAAAGCAGAGGGCCCCACCTGGTGACTACTCTCCAGCTACGACTACAGGGATCACAGTCCCATCTACGCTGGAAGCCCAGGCTTGAGGCTATGCTGAAGAATTCTGAGGTTCTTCATTATGCCATCCACTCTGTGCAATGCACCAGTTCCACTAGCCCCAGAGCATGATGCTACCACCACCATGCTTAACAGCTGGTACAGTGCTCCATATAGTCTTTGTCTATATGTCTTTATCTATACGTTTGTCTTTGTGGTACTTGATGCAGTCAATATATGGGCTTAAAACTTCCACAGAGAGGATGATGCAGTTTTCATTATGACCTCATGAAGAGGATGTTCAAATTGGTCTTGGGCAGGACCCTTTAAAACTGTGGACAGCTAAGCTAAAAAAGTTCCTAAATACCCCATAAACAGCTCCCCTAATGTTACTTAGGTCATTGAAGCAAGATGTTACTTACTTTAGTGGCTGACACAGAACTATGTGGCGAGCCGTCTCGGGACACGCTGACAGAGGGCCCTGGGGCCCTGTCCCTGTCTATTGAGGAAAAAGAGACATATGGAAAATGTGGCTAATGAGCAATGCTGTTTTGCTTGAACATCAAATAAAATTCTCAATGATGATACAAAATGTTCCCATTTGTTAAGTTTACATCCTAGAACTGTACTATTTATCTATAGCGGTGATGGCTCATGTACACCGCCATTTTTATCAGCTGTTTAAAAACTGTTAATCTTCAGCAAGTCCTCATTCACAACACATACATATTACATAGAGAGGATTTAGATTTAGGATTTACCTTTCTAGAGGGTTTAGTTTAGGTCTAGTGGTCTAAACATTAAAACTGCAACACAAGCTATTATGGGTCCATCAGGACAGGGATGCTCCGCTTTTCTGTGCAGGAGGAGTAATGGACAAGACAGTTACTGGCAGGCTTGCCAGATAGGGCTAGTTTTAAAATACTCCGCACCCTAATATATCTTGTTTCATACTAGACAATCAGAATTAAATCGAATACATTTTCACAAAAGAAGCAAAGTGTAAGATATATTGCAAAAATTGGGATCACTGGACGCAATGTCCGTTTATCAGAAATGTGTAAGAACCAAGTATTCCATATGCATTTTTGGGGCTATTGTACTTTTTGAGATGTAGGTGGGCTGGAAATTTTCCTGACCCGTGATATTACCTTAAACCCAGTAAAACAAAGGTTGACTGGATGATTTTGACTCTCAACTACCTATTATAGGGTTACCCTTAAGATAGCCTCTCAAAGTATTTTTGTTTGTATCATTATGTTTGTCCTGTGCCACCAAAGTATATGGTCACAGGCCTCTGCTGATCTACAAACAGTGGAATTAAACAAACGTAGAATCAATGAAAGGGGAGGACTCCTGTAATAAGACTACAACCTAAACAGAAGGTAAAATCAACAGAAAAATTGTTTTGCCCTGCTTTAAGGAAGCCAGCACATGACATCTGCCACCAGCATACGAAATAGGTCAAGAACATCAGCCAAGAAATACCAACGTCGAGGTTAGATTAGCCTAAGTATAGGTAAAACATTTAATATAGAAGATGCAGGGAATAGTACACCTGTGAGGATCTCAATGAGGTATTTGAGAAGACAGAGCCTACTTTTTCCCACAGGAGGCTGGTATGTGTGGCTCTTGCCCCGGTCTGGAGAGTAGCTTCGGCTGCTAATGCTGGATCCGGAGCGGCTGTGAGGGGAAGGAGACACGTCCTGCCGAGTAGGGGAGCAGTCGTGGACTGGAGGAAAGGGCGCTTTACGCCGCACCCCTTCCCTCTCCTCCCTGTGGGGAAGAAGCACAAGCATACAGCAGTGAAAACAACAATGGAAATTTTGTACAAAGACAATAAAAGGGAACATTAAGGGTCTTTACAGTGTTTCCTCTTAACAGTTATGCCTATTAAGGAGGCCAATACCAAGAAGTACACTTCCAAAATCTTTACACTGAAGACCAACATAATAACAGGAGAGCAAAATCCAGTGATAAAAGTACCATCATGCATTTTCATGAATTAAAGCAGGCTTCCTTTCGACAAGGTGCTAAAATCTCATTACTACATACATTGCCATAAAAATATATCTATGAAGAGCAGACTAGTTCAGTCACACACACGATATATTTTAGCATTTAGACCCAGTTATATAAATTTTAGCAAAATCATATGTTGAAAACTATATATATCAGGCTTCTCGGCTTATGCTATTCAACATTTCTGGTTGTGTTTTAAGGTCTCTTATAAAACCTGAAGTTTATCAGTTTACCAGAAGTCCAATAATCGGGGAAAAAAAAAACCAAAAAAACAAAAAATTCCCAACCCAACCCTGCATACAGCTATCATTTCAAAATAATAGTTAAGAAAGATATTCATTTTAGCTTTGATTTACTATATCAGACTTTCAGTAGGTCAGAAGGTCAAATATGCTTGTTGGCATTTAGTGTCATTGCCTTTAAATTACTTCAACTTGAATCCAACCCATGTCGAAGCCTTCTACACGCTTCTCACAATACTTTGCTGTAATTTTTGCCCATTCCTCCTGACAGAACTGGGGTCAGGTTTGAGGGCCTCCTTGCTCAGCTTTTTCAGTCCATAAATGCTCCATGCTGGTCGCAGAGAAGGAGCTTCTTCCTTGCAAGATGTAGGACTCTTTTAATAGTGGAATTACATATTTTTTGTACATGATACCAATAACCAATCAGCCAATCAGGCGGCAGCAGGGCAATGCAGATGCATGCTATATAATTCCTAGAGTTATATTAAGGGACTGTAACTGTACGGAGATTTATTTGTTTTTAGCACACAAATAGTCCATTGAAAGTAAAGTGTTTTGGCAGGAAAGATGCTGAATTTGAATCCACAACAGATGCATCTCAAGGACATACCCAGGCAGACTTTGCTCTTTGGAGGTTTTTTATAATGTTATGGACTGTTGTTTTGGGTTTTTTTTCTTTACTGCTTTCACCATTTGTCTGTTATCAGTTGCTGTTTTTCTTGGATGACCGGTTCGATGCCAGTTGCTCAGTACACCAGTGGTTTCCTTCTATTGCAGGACATTCCGAATTGCGCTACTGGCTACGCCCAATGTTTTTGAAATACCTCTGATGGATTTTCATCCTTTTTCTCAGCTTCAGAATGGCATGCTTTTCTCCCATAGACGGCTCTCTGGTCTTCATGTTGGTCTACCCTTCTTAACTACAAATGTTAAGTCTTTAAGTCTGCAAATGTCTTCACAGGTGAAAGCCAAAGCTTAAACTGAAAGTAGATATCCAGGCCTACGTAACTATCAATCTTATATGACACACCTGGGTAACAAGAAACACCTGTCATTTTACAATACTTTAGCAACTGGGTGGTTTGATACAAAATGCGTCATGTTCTATGTTGTTTAACATATCTAGACATAAATACCAGGGAACAAAAGCCTAAACTCTGGTCTCTATTCTTCTGTTCATCTTTTGATCTCACACTTGACTTCAGAGCACAGCAGAAATAAATGAACTGGCCTTGCTGTTTCAGTACTTCTGGAGGGGACTGTAGCGTTGAGGGATGAATACAGACACTGCCTCAAACACATATTTAAAAAAAAACAACACTTACCCCAGTCCTGTTGTAATAAACTATTTCTTTTGTAACTGTAATGCGTAAACCATCCTAAAACAAGTACATCTTAAAAGTAAAATGTCTGTGCATTTGGAGAGAGGAATTAACCGTCCCAATTTACCTTGTATCTTAAAAATGAGCCAAAGGTATTTTATTGTCCAGCTTAATTATGGGACACCTAATGCAATTAATCCTCAGCATAAACAGAGACCTTGTGGTGAGTGCTATAATGTGATATATGGTGCATATACTTACCAAGAATGTTAATAGGAACACTACACTAATACTGGGTAGGGCCTCCCTTTGCTCTCAAAACAGCAGTCATTCATCATGGCGTGGATTCCACAAGATGTTGGAAACATTCCTTTGACATTCTGAGTCAACTCTAGAGCCGGGTGTGTGTGGAAATCCCAAGAGACTGGCAGTTACAGAAATACCAAAAACAGCCCACTTATCACCAACAATCATGCCACAGTCAAAATAACAGGGATCACATTCCCCCCCATTCTGATGGTTTATTACGTGAATGTTAACATTTACTTTAAATGAAGCCATTGGCCCGTATCTGCATGATTGAGCTGCTGACACATTAAAGGCTGATTAGATAATTGCAATAATGAACAGGTTTTCTGAGTAGTTTTCTGTTGAACAGGACAGGCCAGTGGCTCCAGGCAATGCTTTGCTGATGAGAGAGGTTGGAAGAGAACAGCCAGGCTAGTTGGAGTTGACAGGAAGGCTATGGTATCTCAAACAACCACTCTTTACACCGAAGTCAGCAGAAAAGCTCCAAATACAGAAGTCGAACTGTTCTGTTATGACTAAAAGTTGTAAATTGTTGTTGCAGTGAAATCGCTTGTCATTTATTTTATTATTGTATATGCGTTTATAGCACCATCTAGTGGTCGCCGGGTATTGCAACCCAAAGAAATTCTTTATTTATAAAACTTTATTGAACGGAAGTTACGCCCAGGCAGTTAAGGAAAGTGATGGTGCCAGGACAGAACGCACTCACTTCACGGTGACCTTTCTAAGAGATTTCTGCATACATCTTGTGTTTTAAGGTTGCATCGCTGGTATGTATCAAAAGTATGACCCTGTAACTTTGTGTATGAGCAAGATGTAGTTTGCCAATGCATCATTTTATAGTAAAATGAACGCCTTTGCCAAAGGACCTGTTGGGTTTCACCACTCTCAGCCAACAACAAGTGTTCATGCTCAGATAGTATCATGGTGTGGGGAAAATGTTTTCTTGGCACACTTTGGGCCCCTTAATCGGGTTGACCATTTGCATCTGTTCATGGCCACAACTTACCCGTCTTATAAGGTATACTCCCAGAATCATGTCACGAAGCACAAGGCATCTCCAACTGGCTCCATGAACATGCCAATGAATTTAATATACTTATCCAATAGAGCATCTTCATGATGTGGTAGAACAGAAAATCTGCAGCATAAATGTGCAGCTGACTAAATGCAATCACGTAAACATGAACCAATATCTCAAAGGAATTTTACCAGCACCTTGGGGAGTCCATGCTTCAAAGAACTAAAGCTGTTCAGAGAGCAGAAGGGTTCTACCCAGCATTAGTGTGGTGTTCCTTATGAAGTGCATATTATGTATAAGCATACTAAAATAATAAGGAAAAAAATGAAAATAAAATAATGAGCAGGGTTCTCCTCTGTGCCTTGCAGCTTTTTCTGCTTCCAGTTAACGCTACACAGACAGACGGACAGTTTTTGCTCTAAAACGAATCCAAACTGCACAGATAACCAATGCTTTTAAAATCTTCCCAAAATAATCTTTGAGGAAACCCACTCCAAACACACACAGTCTGAGATACTGCACAGGCATACCCTCGGTCCAAGTTCATAATGGCCTGGATTAATGTGTCGTCTCCCTGGTTGGTGCCCAGTGCCGACAGGGATCTGGGAGCAGGGTACGAGCCCTGGACACAAGCATTGGGAGAGGAGACAACCCGACTGCGGCCTCTGCGAGATGAAAAGAGAAGGCAAAAATGCACAAAAGACAGGTAAAGTACGTAACGACTAAGGGCCTTTAATGCATCACTGTCTCTATTTTTTGGATCTCCTAGTATTGCTTTCAGGAGACTAAGCCCATCCTCCATTCCACACTACTCCTCTAAGATCAGATCAAGAATTTGGTTGGGAACTCTTGTCTAATTTCACTTGTACATACTTAACCGTACATGCATTTTTACAAGATGTACTCCCACCAGCCACTTTATTAGGAACACCGGTACACCTGCTCATTCATGCAATTATCAAAGCATCTAATCATAAGGCATTGGAGTGCATTGCATAATATCATGCAGATACAGGTTGAGGTTAAGCTTCAGTTAATGCTCACATCCAACATCGGAACAAAGACAAATGTGATTTCAGTGATTTAGACCTTGCCCTGGTTGTTAACGCCAGTTTGAGTATTTCAGAAACTGCTGATCTGCTGGGATTGTCAGACACAACAGTCCCTAGAGATTACACAGAATGGTGTGAAAAACAAAAACCACAACAACAAAAAAAACCTACTGTCAGCCAAGAACAGGAATCTGAGCTACGCTGGACACAAATTCACCCAAACTGGACAGATGAAAAATGGAAAAACGGCACTTGGTCTGATGAATCTTGCCTTTTGTGAACAGTTCAGGCTGGTGGAGGTGGTGTAATGGTGCGGGGAAGGATTTCTTTGCACACTTTAGGCTCCTGAATACCAATCAAGCATCATTTGAACTCCATATCCTATTTGAGTACTGCTGCTGACCACATGTATGTCTTTCTGGCCACAATTTACCATCTTAAAATGGGTGATTCCAACATGATAATGCACCATGTGACGAAGTCATCTCAAACTGGTTCCATGAACATGACAATGAGTTCAGTGTCATTCAGTGGCCTTCCCAGTCACCAAATCGGAATCCAGCAGAACACCTTCGGGATGTGGCTGAACAGAACATTCGCAGAATGTGTAGCTGACAAGTCCACGTCAATCATATCAACAAGAAGTAGAATCTCAAAGGAATGTTCTCGGCAACTTTTGGAATCCGGGAGGCTAAAAAGTGAAACTGTGGGAGGGAGGAGCTTTGTACCCAGTGTTAGCATTGTGTTCCTAAGAAAGTGGCCGTCTCTGTATAGTGCTGTTCTACATGCAGAAGAGAAACCAAGGGAATTAAAGGAAAAAATAATGATTTAAAAAAATAAATAAATAAATAAATAAAAAATAAAAAAAAACAACACTCCCACTGACTGTGCACCCACATCACTTGAGACAGTTATAAATGTGCAGAACCATGCTCTGATCTTACTGATCTTTAACACAGGATGATGAAACATTTTCACTCTCAGGTTTCATCTCCGGTACTGTGCCGCCCATGGCCCACTGGTGTGATTATGCAAACCATCTTTTTGCAGTTAGAATGTTTCAATTTGACATTTTTTAAAAGTCTGCTGACAAATAACGAATTTTGACATTTAAAACACTAACTTTTTACCAGAGGTGAAAAAAAAATGGAATTTGCACCTGCTTTGGGCATGCCCATGTTCAGCACTGAATGTATTTATGATGTCACTCCACAGTAGTGATAAATAGTTAAAACGAAAGACACTAAGAACTTGCTATTTCTCTTTACTTTTTTTTTTATCTAGCCTACTAGGCTTAAATGTTATAATTTTATAGTGGCAGTTGTAAATAGTGTTTAAGGGCATACAATCTGCTCCTGGAAACATTCGACCCCTAAAGACCGGATTGATTGCGGTGCATATGGTGAGAAAGAGTTAAGCGCAGACTGGTTTGCAATTAAAACACTGACATATAAGTGTCATTTGTAATCTAGACGAATCTGATGACTTAACAAAATGCTGATAAAGGACCCAATTTTGGCACATAGTTGTACCGCAGCACCTCAATTTTGGAACGGATTCTAATAGCTTTCTGGAATGCAACAAAGCCGAAAACCAAAATAAAGCTGATAAAACTTTATTAGCTGGCTACTATTGTGAAATGTAAATAACAGGTTCTTCATTTGGGAAAGCTGATGTTTTGAAAATATCAAACAACCAACTTTCTGGTACGGACCACGCCCACTTGTGGATTAAATCCGAATACAGGAACAGAAATGTAGATACAGATAGTACAGGTATTTGGCAGTGTGTTGCAATCCCAGTTCATGCTGAAAGTCAATCAAAAAACTACTATTAAGGCCAATTTTCCAATTTCCCGTTCATCTCCCAAGCTCGTAGAAGTTCTAAGAACTATAGGATCATTACACAGAGCACAGACACTAATTTCCTCATGTGGCCTCCTTCAGGATTTGTTCATGTAGGCATATTTGTCAAGCCTAAATTTGAACACATGAACATGTACTGTCTACTTTAATGGGAACACCTGTACAGCTGTGCATGGGAACTGTCGCTGACTGGATGCTTTTCTGTGTAAACTCTAGAGACTGTTGTGTGTGAAAATTTCACATCAGCAGTTTCTGAAATACATAAACATAAATGCAAGATAGTCAAATCCGTATCATGGGATATTTGAAATGGCTATTCCCTTTAATATTTGTATGTGTAACCTTGATTTTGGCTGTTTTTTTTTTAATGTTGAGGCTGAGCAGTATGACTTTCCCTGACACCGTAAATACCTGAAATCCACCTGACGTCCAGAATGAGCATCATCTTTGGGTCCTCTGTAATAAGGGTAGTCATCCTGTTGGAAGGGGACACAAACATACAACCTGATATTTATAATGACTCTGCATAATTGAGGACTCATATCCTATTGTGAATAAAATGACCTGCTTTTTTTTAATGTTGGTTTTGTGATTTCTACAATTGAAGGCTAAATTTAATTCCTCTGCTTAAATTAGACTGATTTCATGGTGGATTTTATGCTCTCGTTTAAGCAGTTTATATCTAATTTTGTGTGCCATGGCTTCAGTTCATACCCTTCGATTAGGTGGGCCTCCTCGGGACTCATTAGAGAAGGAGTAGTGGCTGTCGCCATGGTGACCCTTCTTATCTTCATTGTGGTAGTTTCTGGGACCTCCGTTTGGGTAAAAGCGAGGAGAGTCATAGTCGAAGTTACGGTTATGGTCATCATCAGGACGTCCAAAAGCTCTCCTTTCCCCACCAGCTCCTCTCGGGTAAGGGGCCTGGAACAGGACCAAGACTGTAATTAAGGCCACCAAGCACGTGGTTTCTGAATGACGCAGATTACCTCATCATTAATCACAAGGGGTAAGGGTTAACCGATATTTGCTTTGCTTTTGTTCCCAATGATCCGTCCTTGTTTTCCGTATGTTTTTTCTCCAGTTTGGGGATAAGAAAGCCCTGTATTTTCCCAGCTGTACCAGTGTCTGCTCCTCCATCTCCCGCTAGTGTCAACAGTAAGACTGTAATATGTCTTTTTTTTAAGCTAGTACTATGTATCAAGCTAGATAGTACAGACCCTTCATTGATGTGGGGTTAAAAAAAACTGCAGCTACCTGTTCATTTCTGATATTGCTATATTATGCTGAGGGCTTGTTTCTGTTTGTGCACACATCATGGTGCATTTCTTTAATCCCAGGTCTGTCATTACAGGATCTTCAGTTTGTTATAGAATTCTGCCAAGATTTTTTGACGCATTCAGAGCGACTCTAACTAGCTTTAGGACGAATGTTTTTCCTCACAACAATACCTGAGCACGCTAAAAAGCGACTGCGTTTCTATAAAGCATACATTCGCATGTGTTTAACCATGAGATCAATGAGACGAGCTAAAGGAAATGCAGGCCTGTGCTTTAGACGGTATCAAATAAACACTACATGCATGAACGAGGACAGTAAACGTCAGGACAGCTCTTACGGATCTGTCTGGATGGAAGCGCTGCTCATACATGTCTCGAATACTCCGGTCTCTCCTGAACGCCACTGGTGCGAAAGAAAGAAATAATAATGATTAAAAAACAACCCAAACAGTAAAAGTTTTAAATAAAACAGCGTTAGAACACCTTCATGCTTATGTTCACACCGATGTGCAAGAACAACTATTACATCAAGCAAAATTTTGCTTGACCCAAAAAAAAAAAAAGCCACATATGCAACTATTTAGAAAATCTCTTACTGGATTTTAACACTTGAAAAGCAAACTAACCCTAGTATATTATCAACCTCTCTGTGTAAAAGTTTGCATCCCCTTTGGTTCATGACAAGAAACTGAACGTGTTTACAGTTGATTTAAAAGTGTTTTATATTGAAAAATCCTCATCACTTCTCTAAAACAGTGAAGACTTACACATTCCCGAGTTAACTCTCTGTTTAAAGGTGACGAACAAGCAAAACATCCAGTTAATCGTGCTTTAGGAAGCAAACAGGTGGTGCGGTGGTTAGCACTGTTGCCTCACAGCAAGAAGGTCCTGGGTTCAATTCCCGGGTCACCCAGGGTGCCTTTCTGTGCGAAGTTTGCATGTTCTCCCCGTGCATGCGTGGGTTTCCTCCGGGTGCT
>JAQMYM010000004.1:17524438-17554020 GCA_030014255.1 Parauchenoglanis ngamensis | reverse complement strand
CAACTGCAGTAATCCATATTATGTCAACAACCGCTCGACTAAGTAAAGAGAAACAACAGTCCATCATTACTTTAAGATATGAAGTGTTTTTTAAGTCATAAAAATAAAGAAAAAAACATTAGAAGGTGTGTCCAAACTTTTGACTGGTAATGTATGTAATACTGCAGAGTCTGTGTGTGTGTGTATGTGTGTGTGTGTGTGTGTGTGTGTGTGTGTGTGTGTGTGTGTGTGTCTCACCGGTTCCACGTTGTAGGCCAGCAGAACATGTTTCAGATCTGCCGAAAGCTCATACTTGACGGCCTTATACATTTCCTACAAAGTGGACAGCAAGAATAAATGAGGCAGCCTATTAATATTCACGAGCTTTCTATTTAACCCCGCCAACTAACAGAGTATTTAACCTAATCTACTAACTGAAGGTATTTAACCCCACCCACTAACTGATGTTATTAAACTCCATCCACTGATAAAGGGTACTAAACTCCACCCATGGGGAGTATTAATGAAGGAGACTGTTAAACCCCACCCAGTGACCCTGCCCTACAGATCAATGGTATTAAACCCCACCCACTGATAGAGGGTATTAAACCCCACCCACTGATAGAGGGTATTAAACCCCACCCATTGATCACTGACCACCCACTGCCCAAGAGAACTGAACCCTGCCCACAGATCAATGGTATTAAAATCTACCTACTAATAGAGTTTATTGCTTATATACTATAATTTACAGTATATCTGTGTGTGTGTGCGCATGTGTGTGTGTGTGTGTGTGTGTGTGTGCGTGACTCACAAACTTCCTGTTGGACACCAGCACTGTGCTCTCGTTTGTATCTGCGTTGAACTTCAGCACATCCCCTTCACGAGTGCGATACAGAATCTCCTGATCTACAGATGGAGATATTTATACACTACATTACCATACCATGAAAATTCTCAACACCCTACACACACAGGGGTAAGTTCTGATCACCGAGCTCTTCTCTTATGCTGTTCAACTACCAGATGATAGCGATTTAGCTCTTGCTTCAACTGCAACTAAAGATAGCGATGATGCAGCGGCACTTTAGTCCAATCGTCTGTTCTGCTGTCTCTCGTCATCATCTGTATACTCTGCTCAAACAGATCCAATGAGTTAACTTTCACACTAATACTGCTGTCAACACTATCACAGATGGCGTTGGCTCACCATCTTGTAGATCGCTAATCAGTCTACAAGAAACACGCTGCAACCCAAAAAACAAGGCAGTTTTGAGTCACTTCCTGGAGATAGGTGAATTCAAACCAAACAATGCATATGTGAAAGCAACATAAAACGCCTTCTGGCTCTCTATAATAGTTAGGCTGTCAAAGCTAGTCTTGTTCCTGTTTGCACTCTGAGCACAACATACATCTTCAGGACAAGAGCATATCTAATAATCTGTTTCCTCTCTCTCTCTCTCTCTCTCTCTCTCTCTTTGCTGAGCTACACATGTTACTCCTGAGATTCCTATGATCCTGGCTCATTCTGCTCCTTGGACCTGCCTGATCCATCCTGATGTTCTACTTCTGCTTGGAGCTTCATTCCCCTGAAACCCACACACTGCTGCTGAACATGGCCCCTCATGGATAGCCTACCGTTCAGCATGGGTGTCTACACAGTTGTCTTAAAAAGAAATGGTGGCTTACCGCTGATCCATTTAACCTCCGGGTCGTGAACTATGAAGTCCTTCCTGAAAATATCCTCCACTGTCACTTTCCCCTTCAAGGCCAGGTTGTCATCTTCACCTGACAGAATATAGAAATAAAAATAACTGAACAATTTATCACTCGCCCAGACATGCTCCATTTATTCAGGTGTTCAACAAATAATAATCTTCATACTTCATAGTTCAGAACTGCAACAAGCTCTAATACTGAACGACTGGGGCGGGAATCCTACTGCCCCATGCTCGGGGGAGGAGCAAGGCTTTCACGTTGGGCAAGTTTAAAAAGATCTTGTTTTATACCTAATAATCTGAATTTAATCTACTAAAATTTTCACAAAAAGACAAAGAGTGGGAGCAGGCAGAGTGACTATGATGTACATTCATGTCTATTGTTAATATTAAAAACAATAAACGATATTGAGAAAACTGGGAGAAGGAAAGGGGGATTTTGGAATGGAGAATATTCATATATCAGAAATACATATGAAACACTTATTTCCTCACGGAAAGGCTGCGGAAAAGAAGAAAACAACCCCCTTTTCTGATGTCCAAATTTTTTTAGATTTAGTCGGCCAGGTAACGTTGCTAAAACCTTAGGCCTACAGCTGCTATGATAACTTTACAACTGCAATTGCTACGAACAGTATTGTACTCAAGCCTCCATCAGTAACTCTGTGGAAAACTTCAACAAAATAGACTTCATGTTGAAACTATAGTGAATTTCCTCGATACACAATTGAACTTTTTTGATCATATAGAACACATTTATAGAAGGGAAAGGTTCCCTTTTGTGTCTGGTTCCTCTCAAGATTTCTTCCTTCATGAAGTCTCAGGGAGTTTTTCCTTTCCGCTGGCTTGCTCATTAGGGATAAATTTATATATTTAAAGATTTACATACAGATTTTTGATACTTCTGTAACTGATTATCTCAAACAGAGTTGAACAAAGATACATCTAAAACTGATCAAAAGGAGCTGCTATACTGTACACTGGATGACTCTATGTTGATGACTCTCAACTGCCTATTAAAAGGTTACTCTAACAATATATTAGATAGTAGCTTATAGCATATGTGTAATAGCCTCTCCACTTCACTGTTAATGTCATCCTGCAGCACCAATATCTAGGTCCTCAGTCGCTGTTGGTAATACGATATGCAGATTTATAATTTTGCACATTTATTGCACTGATGTATTTGTCAATAAAGAATGTAGGCTAAAAAAGCATCCCTCTTGGAAATTGTCTGTTAATTGAAGTGTGGTTCGAGTTCATGCTTTGCTGTTGTTTATAGGAATGTTTATGCACTAATAAAAATGAAACACCATAAAATTTGTGTGCAAACTTGATTTATCTATGCATAAAGACAACTAGTAGATTACTTTTTTTAAAATGACGGTTCGACTAGGAAAAATGAATAGTCTTGCAACGCCGTAGTAAGAACACAAACAAAATAAAAACTAGAAGACTTGGGACAGGTTGTAAACACCGAATGCACAAAGTTTTGACACTTTAATTATCATGGTACTAGTACATCATCTGAGTAATAGTTCTGCACTCATTCTCAGTGAGGTTCCCTGCATGAACACATGACTGCACTAAAATGAGATGAAGTGTGCTATTTGAGGCATAGCTACAGAGATATCATGTCAGAGTGTGTGCTGGCGGATTGTGTGCCGTGTGGATCCGAGCTCTCATTCTGTCACAGAAAAAAGACCACATGGTGACCTTGTGTTCCTGAGAATGGCTCATTATTTCACTAGCAAATAAACGGTGTGTGAGCTGAGAAATATAAAGTGCTGCGGTCACATTTCACTGTGCGATGCTGTGAGAATGTACGCAGTAACTCATATTCAATCATTAAGACAAGACACTACAGGCAAAAATTATGATTTTTTTTGTCACAGGAATAATATTTGTTATGAATTTTATCTAAAACATTTCTCTTAAAATTGTAAGAACATCACATTATCTGAAGCTCAGTAGTTTGAAAAAGACTATAAGCTCTGCCCACTTCACAATCACAACATTATCCTTAAAAAGCTTGTCTACAAACCTCATAAACCATACTATAGTCAAAACACTAAATCCTGCTGTATTTTTAAATCCTCTAAATTCATTTGTTTTTTCTTAACTCAAAAATTCCCAGTTTCCTGATGTGCTAAATTCATGAAATTTGGTCCTTAATTAGAAAAATATAAAAGAGGAATTTCCCAAAATGCTGATAATTGTTCAATTTGCTTAATATTTTATCCTGAAAAAGGATTATAAAAATAAACTATTTTTAATGTTTAATATGAAGTGTGTGGTATTTTCTTAATTAAACAATAAACAACATTTTCAGCAACAAACTTCATTAACAAACTTTTCTGTAAAAGTCTTCCCCTTGAGGGCAAATTTAATTCCTTTTAATTTAACAACATCAAAACTTTTTTTTTGTCTTATTAGGCATGCAAATTTGCACAAATATAATTAGGTGAAACTTCATTTGCAGAAATATGTTAGATTTCCTCTTCCAGCAGTAAAACAGGACTCTCATGAACACTTCACTACACTGCTCACTACACTGCACAAAGTAGGAAACTAGAACGTCAAGAACATTTTCACATCTCACAGCTGCCGAAAACCTGAAATGATGAGCAGAGCATGTCTCAGACATCTCTTATCCAGAAATATCAGCTGGAAGAAAGAAAGTGCTGTTAGGGGAGGTGGGAAGGCATCTCTGTGTGATCCCTGTATCGATGAAAAGAGCAATACCTGAATAAACAGGACAGAAATGTCTAACAAGAACTTCAGGAAGATTCCAACCATGATTACGATGTATAGAGACACAGAACGAGAAAAATATAGCACTCTGAGCGTGAGGAGACGTTACACTCACTTTTCTGGTGACGTGATCAGCTGTCAAGGAAAAAACATAAAAATATGCAGTTGGGTCTGGACAGTGACACAATTTCTGTAATTTTGCGTCTGTACGCCACCACAGTGGATTTGAAATGAAGCAAACATGATGTGATTGAAGTGTAGGCTGCCACACAGGGGCTGGAGAAGGATGCAAATGCAGTTGAACAGTTTAATAAAAAAACACACAGGCAAAAACATGAGACAAATTCATGGTAAACGAACAGGCAGAATATCAGAGAGTCAGCAAACAACGCTAAGAGGGCAATACCCAAACATAGCAAAATCCAGGAAACAAACAAGATCATTAACCAGAATATCAATCACAAAGTAACGGCTTGGTAATATCAGGTAAGGCACACTGAGTGTTACTTCACAAAAGGTGTGCAGTAAAAGAGTCTGGTGACAGAGCTACACGTGAGACAGGTGTGTGTGATAAGCAGTCCGGTGAACTTGACCATGAGAGCTGTCGGGATTCATAGTCAGTATTGGCCGTGTTTGTACACTCTGGTGGATTCTGCTGAGTGACATAGACTTTCAGCTTAAACTCAAGGGGTTTAACAAAAATATAATGTTTAGGGATTAATGTCTTCTCTTTTTTTTTTTTTTTTTTACAATATCATAAAAATTCTGTCTGTGTCCAAATACTTATGGATGCGACTGTACCATCTGACCTCATTTTTTAGCTCAGATACTGAACAAGCCTGAAGATCAATCTGCCTCTATTTAAACAGCTCACACTATTTCATTATCTTGCATCTGTCTTTATTGCAAACATTAGTATATCTTAATATGGTATAATAAGTATATAGTATATATTAATATAGTATATATAGTATCAATATTGCTTGATTGCGTTAATCTGTGGTGACACAGGAAGCTGTGAGTCATATAATCTGGGCATATCGCCTTCACTTACAATGGAAAGTTTTTCTTCAGTGCTGCAGAGACTAAACTTTGAACACCATACTTTTCAAATTTGTGAAACCAAAATACGGAAAACAATCTGAAGTAATTGCAGGCTGAACAGCAGAAACACAATCGATCATGAGTGGAAAGCAATAATCATGCTTATCCAACACAGAGGGGCAGATCATTAAGCTGGAAGCAAAAAGACTAAATACTGAGAGAGAACTCTCGCTCTCTCTCTCTTGCTTTCTCTTTGTTTGTCTGTCTGTCTCTCTCTGTCTCTCTCTCTCTGTCTCCAGCCCACCACTAAAGCTACCAAATCGTCTAGCCATAACTGATAATATATCATCCACATATACCTGCTTGAAAATGGTGTTCTTAATATTATACAGTATATGGCCAAAGGTTAGTGGACACCTGACCATCACACCAATATGTGGTTCTTTCTCAGACTGTTGCCACAAAGTTGGAAGCACATAATTGTATAGAATGTCATCCGTTACTGTAGCGTTAAAGTTTCCCTTCACTGGAACCAAGAGGCCCAAACCCTGTTCCAGCATAACAATACCCCTGTGCACAAAGCAGCCCCGTGAAGACATGGTGTGTTAATGTTGCAGTGGAAGAACTTGTGTGTCCTGCACAGAGCCCTGACCTCATCTCACTGAACACCTTTAGGATGAACCAGAACACTGCAACTTCCTCACCCAACATCAATGCCTCACCTCACTAATGCTCTAATACCTGAATGAACACAAATCCCCACAGCCACGCTCCAATATCTAGTGGAAAGCCTCCCCAGAAGAGTGGAGCGCATTATAACAGCAAAGGGGGTAATAAATCTGGACTGGGATGTTCAAAAGCACAATTGGGTGTGATGTTGAGGGGTGCACATACTTTTATCCATATTTTGTCACACACTGTGAGATTAGGTTATCTGGTATTCAGACTTCAGGGATGAGATTAGAATTTATGGGACTAGGATTTCGAGTAAAAAGGTCTTCTGGGATTAGGATTACTGGGACTGATCGCTGTTCTTGATAAAGACTAAAATATAAATCAAGCTATTTTTGGGACCACTTTCTTTTACGGTACCAGTAAAGCTTGTGGTTAGTGCTGTGTTTATTATCCACACCGGAAACAGTGTCTCCTGTGTTTCCTGTTAAGAGTGAAGGTCTTTGAAAACAAACAAAAGTGCAATATAAAATGTTCTAGTAAACCTGATTCCTTTATTATTTTCCACCAGATCCAATTAACATCCGCATCTCAAAATGAATGTGGTTTTCCTACATAAAGTAATGGGCTAAGTCTAACTCTTCTAACCATAACCGGAAAACAGTCACTAACCGAAATGCAAGGCAAATGCAAGGTTGTGTTTTTTAGACACATACAAACCAGTAATAATTACTGATTAAGTAAAGAGGTACATAGAAAGAGAGACAGCTAAAGGGCTTGTAACAGCGTAACAATGAACTTGTAACAGTGAAAACAAAAGTACTTGGTGTGAGCAGGACAACTGAGGTGACGATGAGAGAGCAGATGATCAGAATAACCAGCAGAGCGATTAATATTCCCTTCCAGTTCCTCTGTGAAGGAGTACTGCCCACCAACTCCTACAGAGAGAGAGAGAGAGAGAGAGAGAGAGAGAGAGAGAGAGAGAGAGAGAGAGAGAGAGAGAGAGAGAACATTTAATGTGCACTGAGTAAAGTATAAAAGACAGTGTTGTGCTGTTATAGTAGAATAATCAATGACAGGGTGATGTGATGAAGCAGTATTTTGTTTTTTACTAATTAACAAGTAACATGTAATATGTTTTATCTGTTTTATAGTTACATTTAAAGTTGTTTAACATCCATGAAGCAAGTTAGTGTCTGTGTTACAACTACATAAACAAATATATTTGCATTTCCTGGAGCAAATATTAGTGTTTAGAAATAAAAAAAATAATCATTATGGATGGATGGATGGATAGATATGGTAAGGGTGTGCTTTCCTTCAGAAGCTGAATCTACATGTATGTTTGATAGTTCCACCTTAAAAGTTGAATCAGTGGATTGCCATGTAAAGATGGAGGGATGAATAAAAGAATAGAAAGGTGAACTAGATGAATGTCATTAGTATGAAAAGCAGATAATTTCTATACGTCTGCATTTGAATCCATATACCAAGTTTCATGACTCTATCTTAAAAGTAAAATCCATAGGTTCTAATGGGAAGATGGAGGGATGAAAAAGAAGGATAGAAAGAGGAGCAGAGGAAAAGTTATGGTGTATTTATGTAAGGTATGACAACCTAATGACATTTAACATCTTTGGTGGTTCTAGTGTTTAATCCCTATGAGCAGTTAGGCCTCGAAAAATGAATTGAAGTCAACGGGAGGTAAATCAAGGGATAACAAAAAAAAAGAAGGGAGGAGTGATAAAAAAGGGAGGAGTGATAGAGGTATAAAAAGAGGTGGAGTGCTTAGTAGTATTGTCTAAGACAAGTATAGTAAGTTTGGAGGAATTATTTCAAAAATTGACTATATGCAAAAAGTTTGAACATTTTCCCACTCAAAGTCTAAGGGGAAAAACATAGATGGAGAGAGGGATAAAAAAGAGGGATGCGGATGGAATATCAAAATGAAAGGTCATAGTAGTCATCCAATTTACAACACCTATGCATCAAAGTTTCTATCTTAGGTTCTTGAGTTAATGTTCCAAAGAAGAGGAAGAAGAAGTTAAAATAGATAAGAAAATAGTGCTTTCTTTGTAAGCATTATAACAACAACAACAATAATATGCCCTTCTCCTCGAATTCCCCTTGGAATTATTGCCATAAAAATCCTAACAGCTTCAGCACTTCAGCACCCTGTGTGATGTTTGTTCTATATGTCTCCTTGGAGGTCACAGCTGATGAGATTTGATTCGTTTATTTTGACACCTGGCACAAACGCTATGTATTTAGCAGTAGCGGATAGTCAGTTAAAACCAGTCTCACCCTATCCACATTTTAAAGTCTTCATTTGGGTGTTGTAGATAAAATGCACTTCTGAGTTGTGAGGAAAGTGTGATGAGTGTTAGAACACGAGGATAATGTTCAAAATGTTTTTCCTCATCTGAGAGGAGTTGATTTAGTTCTGCCTCAAATGATCCACTAACGAAGACATCTTGACCCATTATTATACATCAGTTAGATATGAAGGTGAAATGAAGGTGTTATGAAATGTTATTTCCCTGCAATATTAAACTACGCGAGCTGAACACAGCAGAACAGAAGCTTCATTACAGAGTTTAAAAGCCAAGCTGCTCTTAGTGACCTTGTTCCTGTTCTAATTAAACACCAGAATCATTAAACTCTGACATAACAACAAGTCCTGTTTACTGACACAAACCTCACACACTCATCAGAGAGAGAGAGAGAGAGAGAGAGAGAGAGAGAGAGAGAGGCTGTAAACAGGACAGAGATAGCCCTGAAGCACTGTCCTCTGCAAGAATTACCCATCAGGCCATTCACCACCTGGATTTTTAATGAGCACAGAGACACAAACCAAGGAAAAAAATAGGCCAGACGTGGCACAAACCATCATCATCATCATCACCACCACAACCACCATAATCGTCATCATTGTCAATATCATCATCATCATCGTCATCATCATCATCATCATCACCATCACCACCACCATCATGATCACCCTCATCACCATTACCATCACCATTATCATCATCAGGGTTCAGTGTGAGTGTGAGTGCTTCACTCGCATTTGCGACTAAATTTAGATGTGAGTGAATGTTAGAATGTGTGCTGAAAAGTCATCACTATCATCATCATCATCATCATCATCACCAACAGCACCACCATCATCACCATCATTATCATCACCACCACCATCACCAGCATCATCATCACCATCACCACCACCATCATGATCACCCTCATCACCATTACCATTATCATCATCAGGGCTCAACAGTGTGAGTGTTTTGAGTGCATTTGTGACTAAATTTAGATGTGAGTGAATGTTAGAACGTGGGCTGAAAAGTCATCACTATCATCATCATCATCACCAACACCACCACCATCATCATCATCATCACCAACACCACCACCATCATCATCACCACCACCACCATCACCAACATCACGATCACACTCATCACCATCACCATTATCATCATCAGGGCTCAACAGTGTGAGTGTTTTGAGTGCATTTGTGACCAAATTTAGATGTGAGCGAATGTTAGCACATGTGCAGAAAAAAAGTATTACAAAATTCTGCCCAAGCAGCCTATTTTTTCCAACAAAAAGTTTAACATAACAACAATAATGATGAGACAGTCCTGCACTGAACCAATGACCATTAAAAAATATCATGTGATTCACTTGTCAGAACAAAGCCCTTTTAGACAACACTTTTTTAATTAAAAAAACATCAAGAGTGAACACGCAGTGAACTAGATACATAACTGAAGTTAGCTAGCAATAAACACAAAGTATGAAGCCCATTAGTCATTTCATAAGACAGAGAGAAACAGAACCTGAAGTTTCAGAAGTCGATGCTGAGGAGAGGATGGAGAACGTTAAATGAAGCCCTCGGGCACAATACTAGTTCATTCTCCACCTCCAGTAGGAAATACATGAACATACATGAACATTCCCAGGGCTCGTTTCAAGGATAACTTAATGTACTGCAAGTATTGTTTTGAGCAAGCCTCACCTTAAATGAGATACTGTACTGTGGTAAAATGTGAGAGTTAAACTGAATTTAAAAGAGGTCATCTTCTCCCTTAGAACATACAGACATGGAGTTGGTGTAGACCATGCTGCTGCTCCACATTTCAGCTGCTCAATGAGGCTTTTCTGCCATCAAGAATTCAACAAGAAGCTGCCCTGGAGTGTCCACAACTAAAGACTTGATTGCAGATCAGCTTGGAGGAGCTTTCAGTACAGCAATTTGATCCCAGCCCTGCTGTG
Source organism: Parauchenoglanis ngamensis (assembly GCA_030014255.1). NCBI lineage: Eukaryota > Metazoa > Chordata > Actinopteri > Siluriformes > Auchenoglanididae > Parauchenoglanis > Parauchenoglanis ngamensis. The sequence continues at coordinate 17,543,572 of JAQMYM010000004.1, read as the reverse complement.
GACGCTGACGGAGCTCAAAGCGGCCCAGGCGGCCTGCTATCAAAAGCCGCCGGACCAGTGATATGCTTTGTGCCTAAATGGACTGAGCAGACTTTTTTGGCATTAAGAACTAAGAACCAATTTATTATAGATGTGCTCATACTATTCATACTGTTTATACTGTTCAAAGCAGTTCAAAGTATAAAAATTACACACTTACTAAATAAATACAGTATGTAGCAGAAATAATTAAAAGCCTAGTGTTTTTGTATTCAAATAAATTAAATCATTTTGTTTGTAAATGTCTCCTCATATACCTTAATTAAGGAAAAACACATTATTTGATACATTTTCACTGGACCCCTAAAATTCTCTATGCACTACTACATTTTTCAACTTAGGAGCATGTGCTCCAAAGAGTCAAGCCCTGATCATCATCACTATCACCACCACCACCACCATCATCAGCATCATCATCATCACTACTACCATCATCATCACCACCATCATCATCATCATCACTACTACCATCATCATCACCACCATCATCATCATCATCACTACTACCATCATCATCACCACTTCTACCATCATCATTACCATCATCATCGTCACTACTACCATCATCATCACCACTTCTACCATCATCATTACCACCATCATCATCATCATCATCACTACTACCATCATCATCACCACTACCATCATCATCATCATCATCATCACTACCATCATCATCATCATTACCATCATAATCATCAGCACCACTACCATCATCATCATCACTACCATCATTATCATCATCATCACCACTATCATCATCATCACTATTACCATCATCACTACCATCATTATCATCACCACTACCATCATCATCATCACTACTACCATCATCATCATTACCATCATCATCACTACCATCATCATCATCACCACTACCATCATCACCATCATCATCATCATCACTACCATCATCATCATCATCATTACCATCATAATCATCAGCACCACTACCATCATCATCATCATCACTACTACCATCATCATCATCATCATCATCATTACCATCATCATCATCACTACCATCATAATCATCATCACCACAACCATCATCATCACTACCATCTTTATCATCATCATCACCACTATCATCATCATCACTATTACCATCATCATCACTACCATCACTATCATCACCGCTACCATCATCATCACTACTACCATCATCATCATTACCGTCATCATCACTACCATCATCATCATCACCACTATCATCATCACTATCATCATCATCCTCATCATCACCACTACCATCATCATCACCCTCATTACATGACCATTACCATCATCATTACTATCATTCACTATCATCACCACCCCATCATTGTAAAGTTTTCTACAGTAATCCAGTGAATGGAGGACTCTGTGAAATCTGACATTTATAAAATGGCTGCACACAGTGCTTTACTGAATAAGGAGCGGATTCTGACATGGCACGTGTGCTATAGAAGCGGACCTCTATTTTCGGAGCCCAGCAAAAAGTCTCTCTTTCTGCTTCTGGCTGCATTGATCAATTTAAGGCGTGCAGGTAAGACATTGCGAATCCACAGCAGTGGCTCAGACAGACAAAAAAACTGAACAAAACCACAAACAGCCTGAGGTGGAAGTGTGGAGGAAAAAAATCCCTCAAATCCATAAATATCCACAGGGGCAGCATGGACTTACCTGCCACAAAACACCTCACACTGTGAAATTAGGACTTCTGTGATGATCGATGTTCCTCATAAAACATTCCTTCTGTCCTACAGAGTGTGAAATAATTTACCAAGTCCAGTTAGCAGAATGAAATCAATAATAATAACCTGTTATAAGCCTGAACAGAGATGCTCTACAGAGATGCAGTACAGTAGAAGCTGTAAAGAGGAACCACTCGCTTCTTCATCTAATTTCATCTAAGACTCATTTAAGCACTGCTCCTGACAAGCCTGAGTGCTTAAGCCCCGCTGATGGAGCGCGCATCATGAACCAGATGTCAAAGTAAATAGCAGACTTTATTTGAAACAGCTTTCGATTTCAGTGAGATGATGAGGGAACAAAAGAACAATCCAGAAAGTAATCCACAATCCCTTCTGACATTCAGGGAAAAAATAACACCTGCCACAAGTGTTCGCTCTCACAGTGCTGCCGAGTTCTCGATTCTGATTAGTCAGAAGGCATTGATTCATTTTCTATAGCTAAAACCGCAGTGGAAACCTGGGTATTCTTTACTGTTCATGCGGTGTTCTGCAAACCTTGTTAAGTACTCAAGGCAATGTCTCGTTAAGTATGTCCCATAGTGCCTTGCAGCCTGTAGATCCGTACACACTGATAAAGGCATAGAGCTGAAACATTTGTCATTATTCCTGTTGAAGTAAATGAGTGAACAGAGCTCAGTGTGTGCAGACTGACATTCTCCTACGAGACTGTACAAGCTTACAGTTCCCAAACAGTGAAATTGTACACTAGACACTAGCAGCTCCCGACCTCATCATCAGCTCGAGGGGATACAAGAGACAAAAATAAAGAAAGAGAATGTTTACTCCTTGCCGTTTTCCCCAAACTATAAAGCGAACAATTTTTTGCTGTTGTGCTCAGGTAAACCTGCAAATTCTGTTCAAGGATGTCTGACAGGTTGGGATTACCTCGCAATACCCACTGGTATGAACTAGAGAGAACTTCAAAAAGCTTTTTTTTTTGGTGCTAAAGGCTAAAAGCTAAAATTCACCTGAAATTGACACACTTTCACATCAAAAGGGGAAAAAGATTTAGCCTAACCTTCTTCCCCAACAGCCCTGTGAGTCACCTTGGAGTGAGCGATTTTATTTTCAGGTCCATTTTCACACTTTCATAACCCTGCTATTTATAATCCAAATAGAGCTGGGCTTTATCATTCAGTACCTGCTTTAAGTGCCTTTTCTCACACACCCTTATATTTCATAAAACATGTTTATGTGTGTTTATACTGAGGTACTCTTTCTAATACATTATAGGTTCTACAGGAAAAAATAACTGTAGTACTTGCCAATTTGTGTGGGCGTTTGGACGTTATTCTAATTTTAATCTCACCATCACCCTCTGTGATCAGTAATTATGATAACGATCAGAACAATAATGATCAGGTGTCTTAAAGACCAGATTACTAAGATGGAGGATGCAGTGGAGTAACAGAAAGGTTCTTAAAAGTTAATGGAGGTCACACATGAAGCTCTGCTGTTGGAGAAACCAAAGAGCAGCCCAAACTTCAATAAGCCAATGAATTTACTCCACTCCTGAAACAATTATGTGGCCCGACTTGGGGTTTTAGGAAAAAAAAGATCATCAGGGACAAAATCATGCTATGCAGTGCCTTATTTCTTATGAAGACCAACTGGAAAGTTGCTGCTTCTCCAGAGATTTCCATCTCATGGCAGCTTTCGGTGTTTGTAACAGTGTAGGGGTGTGTTGTAAAGGCAGTGTGTTCCTGCCTCTGTATAACAGTTCAGAGAGGCGTTTAAGATGAACAGAGGAGATATGAGTCAGACAGAGGAGTGTAAAGGTAGGAGAGCTGCTCTGTACAGATCAGGGAAGTCGATTGTGCTGAACTGAGCTAAAGGTAGAATCAACTGGATTTCGGATATGATCTAAAAGGCAGATGTACACACACATGCACACACATACTTTGCTTTCATGTGGTCCATCGTTATTCAGTGATGAAATCAATTTCTGTTCTCTCAATTTCTATTCTTAGATGGCTCCGATAGTCCAAAGTTCTATTAGAGTGGGGTGTGTACTGTATATGTGGCAGTGGTGGTAGCAACATACTCTGGTATCATTTATCCTGAACCACTTATCCTCTTTCTTTCCATAAGAATGCTTAACCCATTCATTGCTCCCTTTTTTAGGAAGCCTTGGATGGTGATGTTGTACCACTTCAACTCAGTGGTAATCAAAGCTGTTCTATAATGGGGTCTAATCATTCTTGCCACAGGAGTCCAGGCGAGATTTTACAGTACATTCCAGGATGCCAGTTTTCCAGTTTTAATCTTCTTATTTTGACCACTGTGTGGAACGTCCCAATAGGTGTGGTAACCTATGAATGGACAATTTTCAGGCCAAACATTTCCAGGATCCTCCAAATTATTGGGCTGGAGTAATGTGGACTATAAACAGGGCTGTTCACGTAGGGGTTTATAGAAAGCGCTGCAACTCAAGTCCAACGCTAGTGACCATATATCCTTTTCTCTCAGGGCGTACTTCTCTAGCCATCTGTCTTCCTAAACTCACACAAAGGCAGGATGGCAGTGCTTGGCTAACACAGGGGCATGTCCATGCTCTGGGCCAAAACATCACCTCTGGGGAATCCTGCAGCTCCTAGATCCTCTGCCCAGTTAGCCTGGAGCTGTGTGACCACAAAGAGGCCTGGCAAGGGTCATGGTGAGGGAGAGGCTTGGAACTACAAGGGGAGAATTATACACTAGGCAGTTTCTCTAGTCGACACAAGGGCTAGCCAGTGGCATCTCTCCACTACACATATCACATCACCCTGTGGGCAACCCATACATAAACACACATACACGCTCACACACTTGGCACTGAGCCTACAGGTTTGTTCAGCAGAGCTGACACCTTTTATCAGGACATTACTCATTCAACACATCCAAGCCTCGGGCAAAAAACAGTCACTCTCTCTCTCTCTGTGTGTGTGTGTGTGTGTGTGTGTGTGTGTAAATTTGTGTGTAAGTTTGTGTGCGTGTGTGTGAGAGAGAGAGAGAGAGAGACAGAGAGAGAGTAGTGTTTGAATCCTAATTGCACTGGAATGAACAATTTTGCAAACAAGTATAATCGTGACAAATTAAACCTAGATATAATTCCCTCCTAATGCTTCATTGGTTTGCACCTCACTGATCAAGCAAGGTTGCTGAATCAGAATGGTCACATCTTTATGCTACTAATGCTATGTTCAAATCACCAGGCTCAAAGTAACTCAAATCTGATTTTCTGTCTTAATGTGACACAGATCTGATCTTTTCAGGTGTGGTCCTACATCGGAAACAATTTCTGGCAATGTGACATGAATGAGAAGCTCAGATGGGAATTCATGTTGCTTTTTGCCTATGCACATGCGCTGAGTGTGTTGTCATCAGCCAGCACGGTGTTCTGTCCATTTATGCTACCTATCGAGATGTGCTACTTAGCAGTTGCGTGTTACATTTAAGATTAAGATTTTAGGGTTAGCTTTAAGCTTTAAGTCTTAGGGTTAGGTTAAGGGCTACAACCAAGATTGAGTTTATTCTCTGATATCAATTAGCGCTACAGTTGCATTTTTTGACGAGCTAGCACAAATCGTCAGAACACTGGTAGCGTAGTAAAACAACAACGGAGGAGAGCTGCAGCTGATGAACTGTTTGCCCTCCAGAGCAAAATGTAATGCATACATTAGCTACTAGTGCATCCATGTTGGTTTTAATACCATGAGTCATCTCACAAATATGTTTTTTTGTTGGTGGTGATGCAGATGATTTGTGCAAATACGTATCAATGTGCTTGTGCGTGATGTTTCGGAGGACAAATGCGTTCACATTACAGTTAGGTACAGGTCACTTGTAATTATGAATATGAACTGTCAAGATAGGCGAATCTGATCTGAGCAAAATATCTAAATGAACAATGAGGCTTGTAATGTGAACACAGCCTAAAATAGTAAAATTTCAATTTACTACAAAAAGGCTTGAGGCTGTTGTTTTAAATAAAAGTAACAAACACACAGCAATCTACACATGTGGTAAAATTACTACCACATACCAAATACATTACATTAATTAAATGTCATGTGCAATATTTTCAATTACACTACTACAAGGTTCAGTATTATCAAAGCGGGGGATATGAAATAAATTGCTTATATTGTTATGTACAACAATATATTACTTACTCGATATTCTGTTTATTTTTCGGGTTGAATATTTTGTTTTATGTACCGTTTACAATACTCTACAATACTCTTGAAAGGTTTTACCCTTTCCCTGCTCCAGTCTGCTGTCCCAACATGTTTTAAGAGGACCACCATCATCCCTGTCCCAAAGAAAACTAATGTGAGCTGCCTAAATGACTATCGCCCAGTAGCACTCACCTCCATTGCCATGAAGTGCTTTGAGTGCATAGTCAATCACATCTTTACTCCCTGCTTCACTTGATCCACTCCAGTTTGCCTACAGGCCTAACAGATCTACAGACGATGCATTAGCAATTGCTCTTCACACTGCCCTCTCCCACCTGGACCAGAATAACACATACGTGCGGATGCTGTTCATCGACTACAGCTCCACTTTCAACACCATCATACCATCCAGACTTGTCATGAAACTCCATGACCTGAACATCAATACCTCCCTGTGCAGCTGGATCCTGGACTTCCTGACAGACAGACCTCAGGTGGTTCGGATCGGCAGCATCACCTCATCCACACTGACACCTAGCACTGGGTTGTGTGCTCAGCCCCCTGCTGTACACCCTGTTCACCCACGACTGTACAGCAACACACAGCTCCAACACTATCTTCAAATTTGCAGACGACACCACCATCTGCCCATGTTGAAAATCTGAAAATCTGAAAACTAACTTGTTTAGCAATGTCTAAAAATGAATGTCTGGCATTCTCTCGATTTCTTTCACCAAGAGTAGCACATTATCTCTGTGTGACACCCCTTCATTGGCTTCTCACTGAGCTTCTTCCCAGACTCTGACGATTTGTCCTTTGCATCTTGACCTTTTGTCTTCTTGTGCTGTGTTTTTTCCTCCAGCTGGGGCTAAAGAGCCACTCATCACAACAAGAATTCAGGTACTTACGCAGTGCTATGAAAGAATTAATTATTTTTTAGAGTATGTTCAATTACTTCTGGTGTTATCTGTTTGAGGAAACATATAGGTAAGGGATCTAATATACAGGTTGATGATTTTGATTTAGTTCAAAGAGGAGTAAAACATTCTAATGGCCGATCTGATGTAGTTTTGGTGCTGTCTGCAGGGTTAATTATCAAATTGTCTGGCTTTAAATTAATTGTCTGATTTTTTTTGCCTGATATTTTCAATTTTGACATTGAGAAAATTCATGATGTCAATGCTGCCACATTATGATGGTGTGAATGTTTCTGTGTCGGTCTTATTCTTGTTAATTTTGCTACAATATTAAATAAGAATCTAGGATTATTTTTTTCTTTTCTATTAGGGTGGAGAAATAGGTTGATCGAGCAGTACTAAGAGCTTTCCTATAGCTCAGGAGGCTCTCCTTCCATGCTAATTGGAATACTATCAATTTAGTTTGATGCCATTAACGTTCTAATTTCTGACTGATCTATTTTAGGGTGCATGTGTCATCATATTTCCAGGGTGCTAATTTTTACTCTCTAATAATTTTTCTTTTAAGTGGGGCTACATTATCTATTATATCTATCTATAGCAAAATGTCTGAGCATTTAGTTGCCTGAGCAAGTTCTGTGGGGTCTGATGGTGTTTGATGGATCCAAACAAAGCTGATAATTCTGGGAGATTTTTGATAAAACTCAGCTATAGATGACATGAATTTTAATTTGTCATGATAGTGTGGCAGGATGCATACATTATCTCCTTTCATTAAAAATGTGTCTTAGTTATAATGATTTGAGATAAGTGTGAAAGTTTGGCTATATTTTCTGTACTTAATCTGAAGGTTAGTATTAGATCAAGGGCGTGACCACCATCATGAGTGGCTTCTATTATGTTCTGATTAACCCCTAGTGAATCTAGAGTGGGATTGAACGCTGTTCTCAGAGAATCTTCTGGGTTATCAAAGTGAATATTAAAGTCTCCAACAATTAATGCTTTGTCTAAAGCGATGACCAGGTTTGAGATGAAATCTGTAAATTCACAAAGGAATTCAGAATATGGCCCTGGTGATCTGTAAATAATAATTAGCAGAATTCAACTAGATAGGCTTATGTTTTGTGGCTACATATGTTCTGTTAGTATGAAGAACCTCAGACACAATGAATTTATGTCCAAGTTTATGTAAGACAACTACATTATCATTATAACTAACTGCAACACCTTCTCCTCTGCCAGTTAGATGAGACGGGTGTATCTGGTAGGAATAGCTTGAATTAGTAGTGAATTGCCATTTTGTGCCACCTCTTGTTAGCAGTAAACAAAGGGTAACTAACATGCTTTTGAAATACTTTTTTTCAGTCATGGGAAGAACTTGTTGTGTTGTTAGTGTAAGGGCCATTCACATGACAGACAAGGAAAAAAATTAGACAATGGACTATATTTTTATTGTTTTCCTGCATGGAGGCAGAATCAAGGAAGTTATGTGTCTGAAGTAAAAAGAGGAGATGGATGGCTTGAATATCAACTATAAGATGTATAGACATAAACTTTACCAGCATCCCAAGGTTTTTGAAATTGTGGTCCAGACATTTTCGTTCTGATGAGTGTCTAAATTTGCTTAGAAATTGGTCATGTATTTGCACAAAGTCCGATTTTGTTCTGCTCCCGCGAGAATTTTGCATTCAGGGTTTTCTGCCTTTTTCATGTAGTTGACATTGTGAAAGCGTCTGAAACCCAAAACACAATCCTTACCTAAACCTAAACAGGTAATTTAGTTGCAGAAATCTAACTGCAATTGAAAACTGAAGCCAGAAGTCAAAATTCTCCCAACAGCTAGCCAAGAAAATTTCTGCATTATCCAAAGTCCCCTCAAAAAATATTGGAACAGCAAGACCAAATAAATTGTTTTTGCTGTGCACTGAAGACATTTGTGTGTGAGATAAAAAGATGAATATGAGGAGAGAGATCAGGAGAGGCAGAAAGATTAGGAGAGTTTCAATTTCTATTCCCTGATGTAGACATGTTAAGTAACATAGAACATGACACATTTTGTATCAAACCACCCAGCTTTTCAAGAGAGATAAAGTATTGGAACATTAAAAGTGACAGGTGTTTCTTGTTACCCAGGTGTCAAATAAGATTGACTGTTTAATCATTAAGTAGCTCTGAATATATACTCTCAGCTTAAGCTTTCACCAGTGAAGACTCATTTATACCTAAGAAGGTTAGAAAACATTCTGTTCCAATACTCTTGCTCTTAAGGTGAATACCTGGGAAATACTACATGTAAGTACCATGGAATAAAAGCTGAAACGCTGAGCTCTCTTCTCATATTCATCTTTTGATTCTATACACAAATGGGTTCAGTGCACATCAAAAACGGTTTAATTGGCCTTGCTATTCTAATACTTTTGGAGGGGTCTGTGGATGGATAGATGGATGGACAGATAGAGAAGAAGCTTAATACATTCACTTTCCTGTTGGTTGAGAATATTTTTTTTCAGTGTTGATATATTTTTGTCTCCTTGAAGGTAAACCAGCATATGAAATGGATGAGTCACAGCCTGACTGGGCTCCAGCACTACACCTGGGTTACTCTGAGTTGCGTGTTATAAAGTCAGTCCAGTATGCTTGCAGCTTAAAAAGACTATTCATAAGAGTGCCAGTGGCAGGAGACAACTATGAATCCCAAACACTGGCAGAAACAGTAGCTGAAGATTGTGTAGATACAGAGGCCAAAGCAGCAGGAAGGTAAAGACCAGGCAGAGATGAAAATGGTAGGAGATGAGCAAGATCAGGCAGAGGTGGAAGATGCTGAAGATGTGGAATATGGAGACCAGGCAGAGGCAGAAATGGCACATGACCTGGCCACTGAGAGCAAAAGAAAAGAATGTCAGTTCTGTGAGCACAGCAGGAGAACAGGGAGATTAGGTATGAGCTGAACAAGAGAAAGATTGATGAAGACTTTTTGATGCATAACTCAGATAGGTCTGGTATTACACAGGAGTCCCATGTTTTGCTATTCTGCTGTCATTGGTTAACAATGTTAAGCCTTTCCTTCTGGTTGCAAAGAAGTTGTAGCAGTTTCAAATGGTTTTATTGGCACTCATACAAGGATTGATCTTCCAGTGCAGCATCTTTCTCACCTTTTTAATGCGTCACATAAAACTCTTTTTTCTGCCTTTGCTTACAAAATAGATGTGTTATATGCATGCCTTAACCCCTTGGGGTACTGGCCTGAAAAACAAGCCACATTTACAAGCCACAATGCCACATCAATTTTTGGAAGCTTTTAGACAATGAGTTGCTATTATTGTTGACTGTTTTGAAGTATGAACAGAAAGTCCATCAAATTTAAAAGCATGTACACAAGCATTTTCCCACTACAACAGTACACCCACCTTTATTAGTATTACACCACAAGGTTCAATATCATTTATTTCCCAGGGGTGGGGGGGATGCCTCTGACAGGCACATAAGAGAACTGTGGCCTTCTTAGCAAATTGTTACCTGGTGATGCAAGGTGAGAATGATGTGCGTAGAGGTTAAAATTCCTGCATTCACTAAAAGTAGATGTCAAATAAATAAAATAAATGGTTGACACAATATGACTGTATAGAAACTTTGGATTAATAAAAATGTCATGGTAAAGTACAATGTGCAAATCTTTTGGGTGCTTGTTTTAGTGAATGTAGTACTCTAAAAAACTGAATCTTTCAAGTAAAAAATTTATTGAGAGCAAAGTAAACATCTTAAAACAGTGCATCAAAAGGTTGCTTGCAGTGCCAACAGTAATGGCTACATGCAAGTGCTGTTGCAGCATTAATAAAGAATGAATCTCAACAGTATAAAAACAGTAAATTTGAAATGAAAAAGCTTATTGTAGTGCAACAATGTTTACTCAGAGTAAAAGCATCCTTTTCAGAACATTAACCGATTGTCTAAATAGCTGCTGACAATAGTTACTTCTGTTAAGTTGTTACAGCATCCAGCTGTAATTCAAGTGACTGGTGTATGTTCTGATTATCATCTGTCTACAAGCTCTGGAAGATTCACTTTCTCAAAGAACTCTTGTGCTTTCTGTAGACATAGTTTCCAGAATTCCTTGTCTGGAAAAACATACACCATTGCCAAGTCCTTTAGGGTCCTAACAGCAAGGTCAGATTGGTTAGACTTAATTACTGTCAGGACCTGCTCCTCATCGCACACACGAGTGTGCCCAATGGACTTGGCCACTCGCGTAGTGCTTCTGATGTCTCTGTTGGGCACAGCGCAGAAGCGTGCACTTCCACATTTTGGTGCGAGAAACGGAGGACTACAGCTCCCGTGAGCACATGCTATCATACTTATCATATGGTATCATCATGTGACCTGTAATTGGATGCATCTGCATCCAATCCACGAACAATTAGTAAATGTTTAAAGGACTCTCGGTTGTGCGTCGTCGGTGCGGAGCATTAGTTTAGCCCCCCGTGCTATTGCCAAGACTTTAGTTTTCCGTGGTTGTATTTCTGGTATTTGGACTCTGTTTTCTGTGTTTTGGATTCGTGGTTTGCCTTATCTTTGATATCCTGTTTGCTGATTGCTCGACCTGTTTCTGTTCTCTGGATTATTCTCTTGTGCCTGCCGATTTTGAACCTCTGCCTCGTGTGTTTTTAAAATAAACACAATGAGTTTTACAGTGCCATCTCCTCACCTGCGCATATGTTCCACCAATCCCAATCTTTCATTCCTTCCTTTCAAAAAGAAGCTGCTTGTAGTTCTTATTTTATCATTCAGGTTAATTAACCATGAGATTAATAAATTCTTAATGAATGACGAATGAAGAATTCTGTTTCTTTGTCTCCTTATTTATTATTAAATTATCTTCATGCAAATAAATTATAGAATGAGATGATTAGTACAGAAAAAGTTAATTTCAGCACCATTAGTCAAATTCTGAAATAAATGAAATTAAGAAGTAAAGGTCTGCCAGAGTTATTAAAACTGTCGGAGTTATTGAAATTATTTGTGTAGTTACGATACAGGAAAACAGAGTTATTATTTCATGAGAATTGCATGTGCTTACAGGTGTGTGATGATGAATACAAGCTGTGAATAGAATTGTATTGTAATTGAGCTTTTTACAGTAGGAGCTTAGGAGGAAGCAGGAGAGACTCAGCAATGGTAAATATCCTGCACATTATTCACTTATTCCTATATCACTTAAACTATGAACTCTGCTTCAGAAATAGAAGGGTTAGTTAATGCTTATGGTGAGGAAAACAATTAGAATGTCTATATACAAGTTATGCAAAGTTACAGATTTTAAAATGTTATTTAATGTGAGTATTAAGAGTTGAATGTATTTATACACAAAATATTTTAGACACAAAATGTCATTACATCTTAGCCATATTAGGATCTTAAAACCCCCCAAACAGCTTAGCTGAGTGTCTACATCAGGGTAGAGAAAAAATGTAGATAGCTAAGTGAAAAATACAAATATTTCCTCAGAAACAAACTGAAATAAAAACTTGGTGTAAATCAGCTTTTTTCCTTCACCGTCTCTTTGATAGTGAACTACATCTCATTAAACTTCCCAGAGTCAGGGGAGGAAAATACTTGAGTAATAGCACTTTCTTATTATACCAAAATATTATGTTGGTGTGTTTATACTTTACTTGAGTGTCATTAATTACATTTACAAGAAAACAGACTTTTGTATTAATTTTATTTTATTTTATTTATTTACAACTTCAAAGTGCACATTAAAATATCTCACAGGTCTCTTCTTCTCTAAACTCAGTAAATGACTGTATGCAATATATCAGTCATATGGGCTAAGATGAACATGTAATCATTTCAGTGTAGCATCTAATCAAGTAATTTATAATCAAGCCATGAATCATTATTGTCCCAAAAAGCTTTCTAGAATCATGACAATCTTCTTTGACCTTCTCATTCTGTACAATGAAGTTAATGCTATAGCTGTGGTGTGTGTGTGTGTGTGTGTGTGTGTGTGTGTGTGTGTGTGTGAGAGAGAGAGAGAGAGAGAGAGAATGTGAATGTGTGTAAAAGTTTTTAAATTACAAATTTAATTCATCAGTTAAAACATTTAGTTTTTTCTTTTTAATACTTGACTATATTTTAAAAGCATAAACTATAATTTTCCAGTACTTTTAAGACCCCTGCCCAAATTGAACATATTACTCACACTATAATTGTTATTTTCATTTTGAGACAGATAAAGGGTTAGAGTTCTTTTTTTCTGTAGTGTTATTGTCTATCTCCTTGTAAAACACCTTTCCATCAGGTCGTTCTCGCTATTTAACTGTGATGTTCTCTGCCATCCCATGATCCTTCAGCTTCTGCTGGATCTGAAAAACAGGACTTTTATTACTACATGTATTATTATTATTACATGTATAATTTAGTACATGATCATAACAATAATCTCCTGGGGAAATGCTGTAAAATGTTACAGAAACTGAACACAACAACTGTATTGTGATTACAATACAGTGTGCAAGTACCGGAGCTTGATGAAAACTGTGTATTGTGAAGGAGGAGACTCACCTTTTCCAAGATTTTCTTTTCCACCTTTACTGCAGGATCATTCACATCCTGAGTGGACTGGACTTTTACCCATACAAATTGTTGTTTTATAATTACTGGATGTAGAAATGCAAGACACATACAAACAGAAACATGATTGCACAAATTTACATTCAAAAGCAATAATGATAAAATCTTTAACTCACCTGAGTAACAGAAGAAAGGCATTATGTCTGAGCACTGAGCATCAGCGGTCTGACCATTATATAAATAACCACAATTTTCATTCCCCAGGGCATTATCAGGTTTTCCAGACATCCAGCTGATGGGAGAGAAGTTAGTTTGGTCTGTCCACTTCCAGGTATCTCTGAACAGACCAATCCAAGTGTAGGCAGAGGTCAGTCCCGCTATAACTGAGTTTTCTGTTGCATTTCTAGCACTGGCCAGATCCGTATAATATGTTCTGCAATACCTCTAAGCTTCGGACCATGTCACTCTGTTAGAGATGTAAATGTACCTTTGATTGCCAGTTTTAGTATCTGTGAGTAAAACATGATTACCAAATCATGTAGCAAAAAATAAACCACAGAGGGCAAAACAATAGTGAGAGGGAAAACAAAGAGTACTAGACATCCAGTTAACTGAATGGATTTTTTAATGATATGCAGAAATATGGTGCTACCAGTTGCAGAAGTGCAAACACTGCAACAGGGGTGATGTAGCTTTTATGGGACCAGAATGAGATGTCCACCTATCTCCATTAGTGAGCATTGGTGTTATGTGACCAGACTTTACAATAAATTAAATGTTTTCTATTAAAAGTAGTTACTCTTAAAGGGTAAAAAGGTTACAAGATAACTAAAAAATATGTACATCAGCACACCATTAGTCAAGTGTCAAATATAAAAATGTAAAAATTGTTTGTAAAAATTAGTTGTTTGTTTCTGTTGACCCAATGCAATATTTAACATTCTTAGAGCACAGTTAAATTTTCTGAAAACACTGGTCACCCTTTATCTCGTTTTTATTTGGACAACTTCCTCTACTGGCAAAACAAATGCTGCTCCTTACGATCAAAACACATAAATGGATATGTGGTTGTACATGGGGTATCACACCACCTGCTCGCATATATCACCACACACTGTTCATGTCCACCAGGTGACACATTGGGCGAATGCAACCGGCAGGCAGAGTTTGGCGTCGTGGGGGTCAATGTTTTAATGTTTTTATGTTGTTTTTATACAAGTGAAACTCGAAAAATTAGAATATCGTACAAAAGTTCATTTATTTCAGTAATTCAACTTAAAAGGTGAAACTAATATATGATATAGACTCATTACATGCAAAGCGAGATATTTCAAGCCTTTATTTGTTATAATTTTGATGATTATGGCTTACAGCTTATGAAAACCCCAAATTCAAAATCTCAGAAAATTAGAATATTGTGAAAAGGTTCAATATTTTAGGCTCAAAGTGTCACACTCTAATCAGCTAATTAATCCAAAACACCTGCAAAGGGTTCCTGAGCCTTTAAATGGTCTCTCAGTCTGGTTCAGTAGGAATCACAAGCATGGGGAAGACTGCTGACCTGACAGTTGTGCAGAAAACCATCATTGACACCCTCCATAAGGAGGGAATGCCTCAAAAGGTAATTGATATACCTTTATAGTATATATACCTTTGTATACCTTTATAAAGGTATATAATATACAATACAATATACAAGCCGCTCCTGAACAACAAACAACGTCAGAAGCGTCTTTCCTGGGCTAAAGAAAAAAAGAACTGGTCTGTTGCTCAGTGGTCCAGTGTCTTTTATTGGTGCTTTTATTGATGTTTTTTATTGGAAAATGGAATTTCACAGCTTGATGGTTTTCTGGACTTTGTTACTCCTGATCTTTATCGATATAAGCGGAACGTTTCACTGGCAGCAGTACTCTAGAGATGTTCTGTTGCAACTTAACCTACAGAGTTTATCTGGCATGACAGACATCACGTTCCAACTGCCAGATTTCATCCAGAGACATTCTATACAAATCCCCGATGGATTGAGGCATAGGAGAAGGAAGCGTGGTAAACGAGCTGGGGTAAAGCTGCGTCTAAGAAAATAGCTGCCTACCCGGCTTCCTATGCCGTCAGTTATCATGGCCAACGTTCAGTCTCTGAGGAATAAAATGGATGAGTTCCAGGGGAACATTCATTTTCAGAAGGATTTTAGCGACATGCATGTTAGCTTTCACAGAGACGTGGCTTACTGGACAAGATCAGGACTCTGACCTTTTTATGGAGGGATTTGGAACACCTTTCCGTATGGATCGAAAGGCCGAAGCGACCCGGAAAACTCAGGGAGGAGGGGTATGTCTTTATTTTAATAAACGATACAGTAATTCTGTGACTGTCATGGACCGCATCTGCATGACAGATGTTGAACTTTTATCAGTAATAATACGTCCTTTTTATCTGCCCCGCGAGTTTCCTCAGCTATTTATAACAGTAGTGTACATTCACCCGAGAGCAGATGCTGCCTCTGCTTCCAGCACTATTTGTGATGTAGTGCATAAACTACATTCACTTTCACCAGAAGCACCTAACTTTATACTGGGTGATTTTAATCATGTCTCACTGAAAAAGACCCTTTCAAAATTTTATGAGTATGTTTCGTGTTCCACTAGACGGGACAAAATGCTTAGTCTTTGTTATGGATCAGTAAAGGATGCCTATAAAGCAGTCCTGTTACCTCCACTTGGATCTGCAGATCACAACTGTGTGCACTTGATGCCTGTTTATAAAACAGTTTTAAAAAGTCAGAAAGTACAGGTGAAGGACATAAAGGACTGGATGGAGGAATCTGTACTCTGCTTGCAGGAGTGTTATGACTGCACAGATTGGGACATTTTTAAAGAGACTTGTGGAGATGATTTGGACACCATTACTGATGTCATTTGTTCTTATGCTGCATTTTGTAGAGACATGATTATTCCATCTAAGAGAGTTAAAATCTACCCTAGCAACAAACCGTGGGTGACTAAATCTCTGAAGTCCATATACAGAAAAGGAATCTTGTTTTAAGACATGGGACAGTATCTGACCTCCACTTGGCTACTAAGGAGCTGAAAATAGAAATTTTAAAAACCAAACAGAGATATAAATCAGAACTGGAGAGCAAAATGGCTGCAAATAAACTTGCTTCAGCCTGGACCAGCATGGAAAAAATAGCAGGCCTCTGGGATCCAAGGAACTGTAACCTTGTTACTCTGGACAGCTTTCATTCATACTCTAAGTTAGCCAATGCTTTGAATGTTTTTTTATAATCGTTTTAATACTTTTGATTTTAGTAATGAGATTCAGGAACTGCAGTGTAACCTAAACATGGTCAGCATGGCAAAGGCCTTCCATTCCATAAGAGTAAACAAGTCTTACGGACCTGATCATATTTGTGGTCGCTTACTTGGATCTTGTGCCCAGCAACTGAGTCCTGTGCTTCATTTTATTTTTAAGAAGTCCTTGCAGGCAAAGCACATACCTAACATATGGAAAGATGCTGTTTTAGTGCCTGTTCCTAAATCCATTTATGTGAAAAGTCTAAATGATCTCAGACCAGTGGCTCTGACATCGATTGTAATGAAAGTATTTGAAAATTTGGTGAGGTCAGAGATTTTGAGGCAAACTGAACATGTGCTTGACCAAATGCAGTTTGCCTATAGATCACAGATAGGAGTGGAAGATGCTACAGTGACCCTGTTGAACATGATTGTTAAACACTTGGAGGGAAAAGGTTCTCATGCTCGAATACTCTTTGTTGATTTTTCTTCAGCCTTTAATACGATTCAACCTTATATTTTAATCAGAAGGCTTTTAGAGCAGTTTGAACTTAGTAAAAATCATGTGGGCTGGATTCTTGACTTCCTGACAAACAGAACTCAGAGAGTCCGGATAAATGGAACACTGTTCAACTGGGTCTGCTCCTAAACTGGCTCCCCACAGGGATGCATGCTCTTACCCTTATTATTCATCCTGTATACAAATATGTGTTTAGCGGAGGTATGAAAACAGGGCAATTTTAAAGTATGCAGATGACTCTGTTATTGTAAGTCTGCTCCAGGATAATGAGAATAGCCATGGCCCAGTCCTGGATGACTTTGTTAAATGGTGTGATGAGTCCTACCTTCAATTAAACATATCTAAGACAAAAGATATGTCAATTGATTTCAGGATATGCACCCATGCACAGGAGGTCACTTCCATTAAGGGTCAGATGGTGGAATGTGTTCAATCCTATAAATATCTTGGAACAGTTATTGATTTGAAACTAAAATTTGAAGCAAACTGTGAAGCTGTGTGCAAAAAAGGGCTAAGGAGACTCACAGGAATAAGAAGGCTTTCTTGTTTCCACATTGATAAGAGTATGATGATTTTATTTTATCATACTTTTATCAAATCTATTTTATCCTTTTCCTTGGAATCATGGTATGGACATTTATCTGTAAAGAACAGAAACTCACTCAGTCAGATTGTGAAATGGTTTAACAGGCTGAATGGTGGACCACAGCTGAATCCATCATTCCTGTATACCAGACAGTTACAGCGGTTGGCGGGTTCAATTTTTTTTGACGTTTCACACCCTTTGCATAGTGAGTTTCAGTTTGCTCCCTCTGGATGAAAGTTAATAGTCCCAAAATATAGAATGAAAAGATTTAAAGACAGCTTTGTCCCAGCAGCCATCACTCTGATACATAGATCATAGTGTTAAAATCTGGTTGTTGTCAGTTGTCAGTTGTTCCTGTGTTGAAGTGTGTATGTAGGAGATACTACTCATGACTGCGCCACAAATCTACCTACGGGTATAAATAAAGTAACCTGAACCTGAACCTGTGCCTGCTGTTCTCTGGGATGGCAATCCAAGCAGGGCTCCCTTGGCCTGAAACACATTAACACCCACAGGATACCTTCCCCCCACTATGTGGATAATCAGGAGGAAGCAGATGACCTGAATGTGCTACATTTTGACATACACTGCCCCCTCAGTTGCTCAGGAAGTTCCACCTGCCACAGTAGCTGCTGACACATTCATATGTAGCCACCACTGAGTCTGTTTTGTGCACTTCAATAACTGTCTGGTTTGAATCCACACAACATGATGGCGCGGCAGTAGCACACAGCGGCCACCCCGGATCCGAAATGGTGCTTTTCTATTTTGTTTCTTGGCGAGACTCCAACAGCACATGGACACCAAAACAAATGGTGTTCATGTTTACCCACGACAAACATTACTGGTTATTAAGGAATATTCAAAAACTGACTTGCAGGATGACCTCTTGGAGACGCTATGCTTCCTCGGGTTGCTGTGGAAACTAGACCTCCAGTTCTTTGCGTCGCCTCCACTGTGAGGATACTACACTTACCTTTGAGTAGTGTATGTGTACCTTCCCAGACAAAAAAAAGAATATATAATATGCTTTGTGTAAAGGTTAGTACATTCAAATATCAAAGCAAAATGAGCACCCAACACACCCAAGATGTAATTAAATAACAATAATAACTGGATTTATTATCAAATAATAAACAATGTTACAATAAGAAAGATAATTCAACAAAAAAACCAAAATGTGTTGTGTGCGTGTGTACACGTGCCTTTGCACACGTACCCTCAATTTTCTCAGAAATTATCTCAGATCATTATCTCCTTTCTTTTAAAATGTGTCTTAGTTATAATATATGCACCTTGCCACGCTATCG
>JAQMYM010000004.1:17502180-17514433 GCA_030014255.1 Parauchenoglanis ngamensis | reverse complement strand
TATATATAGTAGCATTCCATCAGTTCCAGGTTTCTGATCTAGTTCAGGAAGCTAGGCAGACTCAAAGGAATTGGAACGAACACCAGAGGGTCAAAGCACAAGCTACTGGTCGATAGAGCAATCACCTAAGACTCTAAGACCAGGCAGACCAACCTATACAATCACAACTTATAATTCAGAATTTTTGTTTGTCAGGTGGCAGATGGGGGATAAGGGCAAGCACTGAATGTGTTGTTCCTACAGTGAAACATGGAGGCAGATTGGTGACGGTATGGGGGTGTTTGGGGGAGGAAGGTCTGGAGCCTTAATTAAAAGGATCATGAAAATAGAAACATATCATTCAATTCTTCAACATCACACAATTCACTTGTTTTACATATCACTGGACAATCCAGCATCCAGCAAATGAGTCAGAACTATTTGCATGTTTGAACTGCATGTCTGAAATGGTGCTGGAAGGGTTTGGACAGAAGTCATGTATATACACAAATACCCCACAGGCCAGACATTAGGTCTCACCCTCAGATTTTTTAAATATATATATTTATATATTTAGTAGCAGATAGTGAATTATTTATATAAAATATTTAATAGTAAAAGCTTCAGATCTTTAAGTTCCGTAAGTTATGAGGTGGGGTTTCCAAAGATTGGACTTGTTTGTCCAGCACATCCCACAGATCCTCAATCAGACTAAGATCTGGAGAATTTGCAAGCCAAGTCAACACCTTTTATTCTTTGTCATCTTCCTCAAGGCATTCCTGAAAAACCTTTTGCAGTGTGGCAGGGTGCATTTCTATCATAGCCAGCATTAACTTTTTCAGCAATTTGTGCTACACTAGCTCTTCTGTGGGATCCGGATCCAGTTCCACAGAGATTTGTAGTGCTAGACTTGGTCTTAATTTTGCTCATAGATTAGTCTAATTGCAAGTAAGAACGCTTCATGAAAATAAAGTCTGACTAATTTTAAGCCAAAATAAAAAAATTAGACACCTTTCCCCCAGGCTAACTCGACTCTAAGACTCTTGCTACTATGGTAACAATCAGTGTACTAGTAGCACCCAACAACAAAAAAGAGGAAAACATTGCTCATAATTTGTGGTTTGATAACATTTATATGGAGAGAGCAATAAGAAGGTAAAAGGTTTTTAGAGACCGCAGTATCCCACTGGAAATATACAGCAGTGAGGACCTCATCGGTCATTTTTGTTTGCCCAAGGAGACTATCCTGAGTTTGACTGAAGAATTAGCAGAAGTACATAGCCCTGCCACATTAAGAGGCCACAGCATCTCCGCACTCCTACCGGTTTGCACTCCCTTGAGATTTTATGACGTCTGTGATCAATGGTGTTGCCCATTGGCCTGGCTCAGTGCATGATTTGAGAATATTGCAAAGCTCTCAGTTTTATCTCCCCTTTGAGCAAGGACCCCAATGGAGCCCTGTTAGGATACCTTCTGTTGGGATATGATTCTATTTACCCTCTGAAACCATTGATCCTTATTCTCTTCCTGAACCCTACCACATGTGCACAGAGGAACAAATATTTTTTTACTTTGTAAAAAGTCTTAATTTACCTTGAATTCATTGATCCGTAGTCCTGCTTAAGATAATCAAGAAGTAAACTGTTTTGTGCAACGGATGAATTTAGACATCTATCTGAACTCTTACAATTTGCTATATATAAGCCATAGTCAAAATCTATCTTTGCTAAACTGGCTCCAGACCAGATGGGTTAGCCTTTGCTCCCCATGTGCATCAGTGAACTTTGGGTGCTCATGACCCTGTTTGTAGACCTGTCCTTTTGTGGACCACTTTTGGTAGTACTAATCACTACATCACCAGACCGACCCCACAAGATCTGCCATTTTGGAGATGCTCTGACCCAGTAGCCGTCACAATTTGGCCCTTGTCAATGTTGTTCAGATCTTATGCTTGCCCATTTTTCCTGCTTCTAACACATCAACTTTGAGAACTGACTGTTCATTTTGCTACCTAATATATTCCACCCCTTGACAAGTTCCACTGTAACAAGATAATCAGTGTTATTCACTTTACTGGCACAGACTATTTTTGTGCAGCATGATTCAGCACAAATGAGTGATAGTAGTTTAATTTGATTTTTGAGTTGAAATTGAGTTCATTTGGAGTTTATTGCAATGTAACCTTTCTTTCAGCCTTGGGCTTACACTGAAATATAGCATTATATTTATATTATATTTGCAACAAACAACAATAACAAAGCAAAATCAGTATCTGATGTGAGGACCCTTTGCTTTTTTCTTTAATAGTAGTCCCAGGTACAATTTGTGCTATTTCATAAGGAAATGATCTGGTAAATTTTACTGAGCATCTTGGAGAATCTGCCACAGTTCTTCTGAAGACTTTAATTGTTGCAGTTGCTCATTTTTTTGCATACAAAGCCCCCGAGCCTTCATTATGGTTTTTTTTTTTTGGTCTTATGTCTCTTATGTAATATGTTACTACTTTACTGGCATACAAACATTTTTCAAATAAAATTATTTTTTGGAAAAGTAATGATTGGAAATATTTTTGTGCTTACTCAATAATGCAGAATTCATCAAATATATATCTATAACGAAATGTGTAGTAAAAAAATATATATATTTTGAACAAAAAGAACAGACAAGAGTGGAAACATGAGTTATAATACCAGACTTTTATGTAATAGTTGGTTTGTTTCTTAGGCATAAGTGTTTTTTCTGGGTCTTTGTGTTATGTTTTTGTGTTTGTATGTTATTCATTTCATTTGTGTTTGTGTGAATACAATGCCATACCAACATACTCAGTATAATTTGATGAAACATAAGGCACTAAGATCCTCAAAATAAATTAACAACAGTGCCACATATAGAAAATACATAAACATAACACAAAGTCCATGCACATGGTGCCATACAAAATTAATAACAATCAAAACTGTGTACATAATAAATAACAAATTTCCTATTTGCTTAATCGCTGTGTTGATTGGGCAGCATAAACAAACCTTTTGTTTTTAGTGGACAAATTATTAATACCAATATTAAAACCCTAATATTTTAATGGCTCTCAAAAGCTACTGTCTTTTAATTGTAATTCCTTTTTTAATTTCTTTATTATTTTTAAATGGCTCTTCTTGTATTCTGTTACTTTTACATCCTGGCAAATGCACCACGAGTAGAGTATTGTGAAAGGATAGGAAAGCTACTTATTGTAAATTTTCAGGGGATATCAGTTTCTGTGCTTATGCCAAAAGACTTTATTTAGATCCATTATTGCTATATGTACAATCCCATTTCCAAAAAAGTTGGGACACCATGTAAATAAAAACAGAAAGTGATTATTTACAAATTATGTAAATATATATTTAAATTGAAAATAGAACAAAGACTACATATCAAATGTTGAAACTGAAAAACTTAATTCTATTATGAAAAAGATATGCTCATTTTGAACTTGATGCCAGCAACACATTTTAAAAAGGTTGGGAATGCGGCATCAAAGGGGTAGAAAAGTTTTGTAATGCTATTTAAAAAAACACCTGGTAGAACATCTCACAACTAAATAGGTTAATTGGCAACAGGTCAGTAACATGATTGGGTAAAAAAAAGACCATCCCAGAGAGGCAGAGTCTCTCAACAGTAGAAGTGAGAGACTGTGTAGGCAAATATTGCAACAATTTAAGAATAATCTTCCACAATGTAAAATTGCAAAGAATTTGGGTATTTCATCATCTATGGTACATAATGTCATTAAACGGTTCAGAGAATCCAGAGTAATCGCTTTATGCAATGGACAAGGCCAAAAACCAATGTTGGATAGTTGTGATCTTTGGGCCCTCAGGTGGCACTGCATTAACAAAATGACACGATTCTGTATTGAAAATGACTGCATTGGCTCAGGAACGCTTCTGAAAACCTTTGTCTGTGAACACAGTTCATTGCTGCAGCCACACATGCAACTTAAAACTCTACCATGCAAATAAGAAACCATAAGTAAACTTGTTCCAGAAACACTGCCATGCCTTCTCTGGACCTGAGCTCATTTAAAATGGATTGAGGTTAAGTGGAAACCTGTCCTGTGGTGTGATAAATCAAAATTTGAAATTCTTTTCAGAAATCATGGATGCCACATCCTCCAGGATAAAGAGGAGAGGGACCATCTGGCTTATTATCAGTGCAATTCAAAAAGCCAGCATCAGTGATGGTATTGGGATTCATTACTGCACATGGCATGGGTAGGTTGCACATTTGAGAAGCCAATATTAATGCTGAATGATATACCCAGGTTTTGGAGCAACATGTGCTGCCATCCAGACAAAATGTTTTTTTCAGGGAAGGCCTTGCTTATTTCAGCAAGACCGTGCCAAACTGCACTCTGCAGTCCAGACCTGTCACCCACTGAAAACACTTCATGTACATCATGAAATGAAAAATACGACAAAAGAGAACTGTTGAGCAGCTAAAAATCCTATGTCAGGCAAGAATGGGACAACATTTCTCTTTAAAAACTCCAGCAACTGGTCTAAGATAAGATAAGATAAACATTTATTAGTCCCACAAGTGGGAAATTTGCATTGCCATGACAGAAAGTGGACAGAAACAAAAAGCAGCAAAAATTAAAAACAATAGAGTAGAATAAAGAATAAAGTATAATAAAAATACAGATGTACACTCCAGGTACACAATGGATTGACAAACATTGACACAAAAGCAAAAGTAAATAAATTGAACATTTGCATCAGAAAAAATGCACCCAAGTAAAAAATTGCATGTAAGAGTAAGATAAATTAAGAAAGAGTAAGAAAATCAGAGATTGCACATTAATTGCACCCAAGTATTAATTGAATCAAACTGGTCACTTGCATTGTTTTTGTTGTATTGTGTGTTTAGCCAAAGTACCCAGTAGGGCAAGTTTGATCTCGATTTAATACATATTGGTGTATGGTGAACAACCAGCTGTGAAGTAATTGGTGTATTGGTGACTCACTTACCAAGCCTTTTGTTGTTTAGTAATGGTTACCCTTTATTATGATATGTGTGTATTTTATCCCTGTATGCATATGTATTAGAAAGGTATTTGAAGTGTTGTTTGTTTGCTGTGCATATCACTTTTTTGGGGTATAAGGGAATATATGTCAAGGCTATCTGTTTAACATTTAAAATTATCAATACAAACCTAAGGGTGTATTTAATATTTAGAGGTGTGTGTGTTTATTTATTTTGCTTATTTTGGTGTGCCTACAGGGTAAGCTATTTGAGTGGGATGTCTCAACCTTTTCTGTAGCCTCCTCTAGTTATAAGCTTTAAGGGTAACTGTTACAGTTCATCTTTCTATTCTGGTTCTGAATTTGCTGATTACCTGGTTTCATAATTTTTGTATTTTACCTTGTCCATTTTCTGATTGCCTTACACTCTGCACCTTCTGAGCTTGACTTTGCATCATGTTTTATATTGTTTGTCCAAATTTAATAAACTTTACCTACACCTGCTACCTGACATAAGGAAGTGTACTTAATAGCTTTATTTATAAGTTTCATCCACCTCTGGGGCATTGCGACCACACCTTCTACCTCCAAGACAGGTTTAACATATAATTATATAATACACTGAAAAAAAATACTAATTCAAAGAGCAAAGTATTTGCACGATTTTCCCTCTTTTTCATCAGTAAAATATGTGGCTTTTACATATTGATATGATGTCCAAGTTAATACAATAAATGATGTTTATAAATGTATATATTTCTATTTAAGTAGTTTAGCATTAACCAGCAATCATTTACGTATTTGCCTTTTGTGGAACTTACATATTTTATTTAAGCAAAAATTCTGCCCTAAATTTGGATGAATGCACAATTAGTATTACCTTGTGTGAAATTATAGAGACAGGGGTCCATCTTCCAAAATAAGAACTTCAAGCAGCTTCATCATCATTCAGGTTAATTAACCATGAGATTAATAAATTCTTAATGAATGACAGGACACATAATTCTGTTTCTGTCTCCTTATTTTTAATAAATGATCTTCATGCAAATAGATTATAGAATGAGATGATTATTACAGAAATTTTTAGTGTCAGCACCATTAGTCAAATTCTGAAATCAGTGAAATTAAGAAGTAAAGGTCTGCCAGAGTTATTAAAACTGTCAGAGTTATTGAAATTATTTGTGTAGATAAGATACAGGAAAACAGCCTTATTATTTCATGAAAATTGCATGTGATTACAGGTGTGTCATGATGAATACAGGAGTGGTGAATAGAATTGTATTGTAATTGAGTTTTTTACAGTAGGAGCTCAGGAAGAAGCAGTAGAGACTCAGCAAACATGTAAATATCCTGCACATTATTCACTTATTTCTATATTACTTAAACTATGAACTCTGCTTCAGAAATAGAAGGGTTAGTTAATGCTTATGGTGAGGAAAGCAATTAGAATGTCTATATATGAGATATGCAATGTTACAAATTTTAAAATGCTATTTAATGTGAGTATTAAGAGCTGAATATATTTGTACACAAAATATTTTAGACAAAAACATCTTAGCCACGTTAGCATCTTAGAACCCCCCCAACAGCTTAGCTGAGTGTCTACATCAGGGTAGAGTGAAAATGTAGACAGCTAAGTGAAAAATACAAACATTACCTCAGAAATTAAATGTATTTATACTTTACTTGAGTGTCATTAATTAAATTTACAAGAAAACATACTTTTGTTTTTAATAAAATTTAATTTAATTTAATATAATTTTATTTTATTTTATTTTATTTATTTATTTACACCTTCAAAGTACACACTAAAATGTCTCACGGGTCTCCTCTTCTCTCACTCAGTCAATGACTGTACACAATATATCAGTCATATGGGCTAAGACGAACATGTAATCATTTCAGTTTAACATCTAATTGAGTAATTTATAATCAAGACATGAATCATTATTGTCCCAAAAAGCTTTCTAGAATCATGACAATCTGCTTTTACCTTCTCATGCTGCACAATGAAGTTAATGCTATAGCTGTGGTGTGTGTGTGTGTGTGTGTGTGTGTGTGTGTGTGTGTGTGTGTGTGTGTGTGAATAGAGAAAATCCATCAGACTTAAGATTTAAGGAAGATTTAAAGATGAGGCTAATAGTAAATAGCAGTTGTTTGTGAGGTACTTTACTTCTGATTAATTCATTATTAAACTATGTAGCATTAGTGAAGCATATGATAAAGAGATTGAATGATGTTTTAGATACAATGGAGTCATTGCTTAATAAATAATAAAAGCTTTTAAATTACAAATCTAATTCATCAGTTAAAACATTTACTTTTTTCTTTTTAATATCTGACTATTTTTTAAAAGCATAAACTATAATTTCCCAGTATTTTTAACACCCCTGCCCAAATTGAACCTATTACTCACACTATAATTGTTATTTTCATTTTGAGAGAGATAAAGGGTTAGAGTTCCTTTTTTTCTGTAGTGTTATTTTCTATCTCCTTGTAAAACACCTTTCCATCAGGTTGTTCTCTCCATTTAACTGTGATGTTCTCTGCCATCCCATGGTCCTTCAGTTTCTGCTGGATCTGAAAAACAGGACTTTTATTACTCAATAGTACATGATCATAACAATATTCTCCTGGGAAAATGCCATAAAATGTTACAGTAACTGAACACAACAGCCATATTGTGATTACAATACAGTGTGTAAGTGCCGGAGCTTGATGAAGACTGTGTATTGTGGAGGAGGAGACTCACCTGTTCCAAGATGGACACCTTTACTGCAGGATCATTAACATCCTGAATGGACTGGACTTTCACCCGTACGATTTGTTGTTTTTTAATTACTGGATGTAGAAATGTAAAAGACATACAAAGAGAAACATGATTGCACAAACTTACATTCAAAAGTAATAATGATGAAATCTTAACTTACCTGAGTAACAGAAGAAAGGCATTATGTCTGAGCACTGTGCATCAGTGGTCTGGCCATTATTTAAATAACCACAATTTTCATTCCCCAGGGCATTATCAGGTTTTCCAGACATCCAGCTGATGGTAGAGAAGTTAGTTTTGTCTATCCACTTCCAGCCGTCTCTGAACAGACCAATCCAAGTGTAGGCAGAGGCCAGCCCTGCTATAACTGAGTTTTCTGTTGCATTTATAGCACTGGCCAGATCCGTATAATATGTTCTGCAGTAACTCTGAGCTTTGGAAAATGTCACTCTGTTAGAGATGTAAATGTACCTTTGATTTCCAGTTTTAGTATCTGTGAGAAAAACATGATTACCAAATCATGTAGCAAAAAATTAACCACAGAGAGCAAAATAATAGTGAGAGGGAAAACAAAGAACACTAGACATCCAGTTAACTGAATGGACTTTTTAACGATATGCAGAAATATGGTGCTAGCAGTTGCAGTAATGCACACACTACAAGAGGGGTGATATAGCTTTTATGGGACCAGAGGGGATGGGACACTGATGTCCACCTCTCTGTCAGTGAGCATTGGTGTTATGTGACCAGACTTTAAAATAAATTAAATATTTTCTATTAAATGTAATTACTCTTAAAGGGTAAAAAGGTTATAAGATAACTCAAAAATGTGTACATCAGCACACTATTTGCTAAGTGTCAAATGTAAAAATTGTTTGTAAAAATTAGTTGTTTGTTTCTGTTGACCCAATGCAATATTTATCATTCTTAGAAAACAGTTTAATTTTCTGAAAACACTGGTCACCCTACTGGCAAAACAAATGCTGCTCCTTACCATCAAAGCACATAAATGGATATGTGGCTGTACATGGGGTATCACACCACTTGCTTACACACATCACCACACACTGTTCATGTCCAGCTCCATTGTTGGGCTCTCCACTATTCCACAGTCTCACACTTCCAAGTGGTTCATTTCCAAGGGACCAGTGCCAACTGTTGATGTCATTGTACAGTCCAATCCAAGCACTGGCACTGAACTTTTGTCTCTGTATTTCATTCTGAATTTGAGCTATGTTATCATTACTTTCAATGATAGCCAGATCTGTGTATTCAGCTTGGCAGTAAGCCTCAGCATTACTCCAGTTCTTTGCCTGTTGGATCAGATAGTACTTATGAGGGACAGACAGGATTAGGGGGATGATTCCTATGGAGGAGAGTTTTAAAGTTGTTATGCAAGGTTTTAAAACATTTCAGTATGTTTTTTTCTAATTTTTCTTGAGTGTAAAACATGAAATAAATATTTCTATTCATAAAATTTAAATTATCCACATAAACTAGCTACATCTCTACATGTAGTACTGTGTTTCCTATAAATATTGTAATTCCTGTATCAGGCAGTAGGGCTACCAGTTTAGGAAGATGAAGGCTACCAAGTGACACATTTCTGTAAATCAGGTGGTCATCACTAAGACACACACAAACTTCTTTCACCTGTGAAAAAAAGGAGTATGAACAGATGCCGCTCCATCTCTGATGTGTTTCACTAAGAGAAAAAGAAATGTAATTAAAAACAGTAACTTCATTGAAACTGATAACTTCAAGTACCACATCTCTACATATCAATAGACATTACCACAAATCAGTAGACATCACTATATATCACTAGATATTATTCTATTTGAAGTTAAACTTGTATCAATACAGAAGCATTGTAGTTTATAATAGTGTTACTGTCATTGCAGATAATAACAGCAAAATGACACATTCTTGTAATGCAAATGTGCTCAAGAAGAAAGAACAAATGATGAAGTGTGTGATGGCAAATCTCATCTAGACCATTAGTCCTTTGAGGATCATTTCAAAACAAGTCAAAGTTTGTCACATTGATGATGGGTGGTGAAACATTGTACCATCTATCTATCTATCTATCTATCTATCTATCTATCTATCTATCTATCTATCTATCTATCTACCTCTTTATTTCTTATTGAGAAATGGAGATAGGGGTTCGACCAAGAAGAGGACCCAACAGGTAAAAACAGAACAAAAGAAGAGTAGAATTTTGGCACCCTGGCAGCCCCACCCAAAGTATGCTTACCAAGAAGACTCTGAGAAGTTTTAAATGGACGAAGGAGTCACAGCAAGCATTTGAAGCTCTGGAAGGGAGATTAACATCTGCCCCAGTCCTACGCATGACAGACCCAGAGATCGAGTTCATCATCTCCCAGGATGTGGGTTCTGATCAGAATTTGCAACCATGTACATACTTCTCCCACAGTATCACACCACCAGAGAGGAATTATGGACAAGGGACAAGCTCCTTGTTAAGGATATGGAGCTTCTGGACATGAAACTGTCACTGCAGGATTGGAAACATAGGCTTGAGGGTGCCAAGCATCAGGTCATAATCTGGACAGACCACAAGAATCTTGCCTACCTTCAGCAGGCCATACATCTGAACCCATGGCAGGTCATTATTGGCAGGCAGGTCATACATCTGAACCCATGGTGGTCATTATTATTTGCCTGTTTTGCTGACATACACAATCTGTCCATTGTGCAAGTTTCTGTGCCTTCCTGCTTTAAGGCCACTACCATTGTACCACCCCCAAAGAAAAGCACCATGATCTGCCTAAATGATTATCACCCCATGGCACTCAAAAAGTTGATGAGCTGTTTTGAGAGGAAATCCATGACTCACATCCTGGAGACTATTCTTCACTCTTTAGATGCTCTACAATTTGTGTACCACCAGAACCAGTCTTCTAATGAAGTCAGCACTGCCATCCATACAGCCCTCACACACCTAGAGGGCAAGGACACCTATCTTAGAATGTTGTTTATTGACTATAGCTCCGCACTTAATATGGTCACTGCACACAAACTCTCTGAAATGCTCCTCACCCTTGAATTAATGCCCACCATTTGTAACTGGGTGCTGGATTTAGACAGACCTTAGACAGTCAGAGTTGGCATCTGCACATCCAGAACAAGAACTCTAAGCACAGGGACCAGCCAGGGCTGTTTTCTGAGCCCCCTGCTATACATACTCTTCATGCACAAATGCATGGCCTCCCAGAACCACACCAGCATCATCAGGTTAGTTGATGACAGAACAGTCATTGGACTGCTCACTGCAGGGGATGAAAGAGGAGGGAAGTGGCAGATCTAGTGGCCTGGTGTCAAGACAACAATTTTTACTTTAATGTAAAAAGATGATGGAAATGATTGTTGACCCAAGGGAGGAGCTGCACATACTTCTGCACAAAAGTAAGGACGAGGAGGTCTGCCAGGGAGACCTCACCTCCCTCAGTTTCATGGCCCCAAGGTTCTGTCATGGGATCATACATCCTCATTTTCAGCACACTTGGGGGCTGCCAGGACGCAAAAATTCTCGTGATGGCACTTTTGGTGGACTGGTATGGATAAAGCATACAGAACATTGTGTTAGCCTGTCGGGTTTGCACTCAGAGTAAGGAGTCCCATACATGACCCTCTAGCCTGCGTCATTCCTTGCCCATTCCTTCCTGCCCCTTTTCCCACATTTTGTTGAACATTGTGACAAGGCTGTCAGTGTCCCTGGAGATGTCAGCCATTTTGGTATTTGTGAATTGATTCTCAGAGGTCTGAAAATTCATCCCTCTACACAAGCTATTGTTAGAAAAAGAGACAGCTGACTTTCTGTGACATCATGTAGCATGGTGCATAGTTTACCAATGAATGTGGTGTCGGAATGTGAGCCAATATTGAAAGCCTTTTGGCACCTCTTAAGAGACCTGGTCAGTCTCTCTTCAAGATTCCACCCTGAGTCCAGTGGTCAAACAAAGTTAGTCAACCAGAACTTGGAGTGCTCTCTCAGGTATTTGGCATCTGCCAACCCCTCATTTTGGGTGTGACATTTGGTCTGGATGTAATACAACCCAAATTCCTGAAAAGTTGGGACGTTCTTTAAATTTGAATAAAATGAAAACTAAAAGACTTTCAAATCACATGAGCCAATATTTCATTCACAACAGAACAAATGTTTCAACTGAGAAATTTTACAATTTTATGCATAAAATGAGTTCATTTCAAATCTGATGCTTGCTACAGGTCTCAAAATAGTTAGGACAGGGGCATGTTTACCATGTGTAGCATCTCCTCTTCTTTTTAAAACAGTTTGAAGACGTCTGAGCATTGAGTTTCTGGAGTTTTGTTGTTGAAATTTGGTCCCATTCTTGTCTGATATAGGTTTCCAGCTGCTGAAGAGTACGTGGTCATCTTTGACGTATTTTTCGTTTAATGATGCGCCAAATGTTCTCTATAGGTGAAAGATCTGGACTGCAGGCGGCCAATT
>JAQMYM010000004.1:17484743-17502080 GCA_030014255.1 Parauchenoglanis ngamensis | reverse complement strand
CAGAAGGAAAAAAGGAAAAAAAACACTGCAAGAAATAAAATAATAGCGCAGAAGTACTAATAAAAAACGGAAAAAAAACACGTAAAACAAACGCCAACAGCGGCAAACTCCCGGCAAACGATTCGAAAACAGGAAATGACGTCCGGTTTGATCATCAATCACATAAATCACAACCGCCAGCGCGGTTCAGGCTAATCTGAAACGCTGCACCTCCTCATCTAAGCATCTATGATGGGACCTCGCACCTCTGGTGCTATCACCAGATTAACACAACAAACCAACTGAAAGAGTTTTTATTACAAATCTGAGGTGGGTGAAAAATTATCCGTTGCCAGATGGTAAAGCTATGTCCTCCAGTGGCCACCAGAGGCTCTGTCCCAGATAAGTAAAAAAGCCATTCTTTCAATTGCCACATGGGGCAATATGCATAACCAATAACCTGTGAAGTTTGAGCCATATCAGGCAATCCATGGAGAATTCATGATGCATTTCTGTTTGCTTGGCAAGAAATATAAATTCATTGTGTCACCATGAATTTTACAACACTTTACAAGATAAAAAAAAATCCCTACTACTAAAAAACTAAAAAAAACTACTTAAAAAATGGTCAAGTATTGAAGAAAAAAAATAGCTGCAATGAGCAATGATGGGCCCTTGTACCTCCAGTCCTATCACCAGATTAACACAACACATCAGTTAAATGAGTTCTTTTTTATTAGGCTGAAATGGGTGAAAAAAGCCATTCTTTTTGTTGCAGGTTGGTGGAACTATACCAAAGTGTCATTCTGGACATGTCATACTTCCGGCAATACAAACACATTAACACAACACAACAATAGATGAGTGAAAAAGACTTTTTTTTGCCAGATGATGGTGCTGTAACAAAGTGTCACTCTGGGCATGTGAATATCATCATAACCATCATAAGCAATAAATACAGCAAATCTGACATGAATTTGATGAACCATTATGGAGCAATATAGTTGAGATGGGTGAAAAAAGCCATTATTTTATATTATTTATTGTTATATTATAAGGTTGTGAGTTTTTTTTAAATTGAAAAAAAGGCTTGTTTTTTCTCTAATGCCAATTGGATAACACAGGCTGATTTTGGTGGGGGTTTTGCCTTTAAATTTAAATATGTCAGTACAACTCCTTTTCCAAAAAAAAAAAAAAAGGTTAGGGATGCTGTGTAAAATGGAAATTAAACAAAATCCAATGTTTTGCAAATGATGTAAACCAATATTTAATTGAAAATATAACAAAAAAAATCAAATGTTGAAGCTGAAAAAAAATTGTCTTCATTTTCTAAACAAACATGTTCAAACATTTTTTCCATATAGACAATAATGTATAAATGATCATCTGAACACTGTAAACTTTCATGTTTGTAGAAAGGATATTGTGTAAATCTCGCCTTGTTCTAAAAGTTGCTGAGCAAGAATTGAGAGTATTGGGACCATATGATCATCAAAGACATGCAGTTTAACTCTTTTTTTGTTTCTTTTTTCTTGCTTTCCCTTAACTATAAAAAGATCCAGTAAAACCCAAATAGTTGCTCTTAGGTGCTGCCTATGATCCTGGGTGTTAATGCTGTAAATGCCAGACAGTTAATCTGTCAAAAAAATTATTTCCTTTTACCTATATATGCTTAGTAATAGATATTGTGAGCTCAGAGATGGGAAACAAGATGCTGGATCCAGGTGCAAACCAGTGAGTTTATTAAGAACAAAAGAAGAGTCCTGTGTCCATGAAGATTAGTCCATGAAGGGGAAAAGAGGAAGTGTAGGTGTGCTCCACAGCTGGGTAATCCTCACCGAATCCTGAGCTGACATCAAGGGGAGGGCAGCAGTGAAGTGTGGGGAGGACGGTGACACAATGAAGCATTCAGTGTGGTTAGCGGCGGTCCATCGGCTCACGGCGAGTCCGGAGGTCGTCAGGAGAGAAATGGAAAGACACAGGCATGTGTTGGTGCTCTCGCCCTGATCTTACTCATCCACGCTTCGATGCCACCTCCCTTTTATCTGCCGATGTCACCTGCTGGAGAAAGGAATGTAATTCCCCTCCAGCCATGCCGGGTTTGGCAGCCCTGCCTTTACGCTCATCTGTTGTTTCTAGACTCCACCCTCCATGGACAGCCAAGAGGGGTTTCCCCAGCCTCTGGCCACTTCCTGGTGGCACTTCTCTGATGGTGCAGGGCACTTGCTGATCCAGGATGGTGGGGCTGTGTAGCCACAGTCATTACACTACATATATGTCTTTACTTTGATAGTAATGACGATTGAGTTTTTATTTCTGTATTTCAAATTTATTCCTGAAACTCATATATAGTATAACGTTTTAATAGCATATATTGAAGCTTTATATGCTACAATTTTTATTGTTTAATAAACCGAAGCCCTTCGGGGTGATTCACAAAAGGCAATTCTGATAGCTTGAGTTCATCTATTTTGATGCTTCATCAAACAAAGACCCCACGGGTCCCTTGAAGGAGCTCTTCACTAAATGTAAAAACAGGTTTCTGTTTAAGTGTAACCCTTTAAGGGATTTACGTGTACCCTTAACCTTAGACAGGATTACAACTGTGAAAAGAATAAGCTAAATTAATTTATTTAGCATTATTTGCCCAGTCACAGCCAGCTTCAGTCACTGAAAGTTTAGGGTGACAGAGCAAACACGCAGCTAGGTTGCTAGGCCTCACTTACCAGCTCCGCTGAGCTGCCTCCCTGTTATAGCTTGCTGACTTCTGCTGGAGGGTATATGTTAAATGTCCTCCAGCTGTGCCAGATTTTATGGCCCCACTGCTGGGGCCAGCACCTGGAAGTTTCTCTGGCCAACAGCACTGGGCTGGAGGAAGAGTGGTGTGACTCTACCTTGTAGGATCATTTGGAATAAGAGTGGTGTGATTACTCTGGAGGACCATATGGAAGGAGATTGGTTTGTACCTCCAGCACCATCAGTGCAGCTTGCTCTTGCTGGACAGTGGGGTTGCAGGGCCAGCATCATCACAATAGTTTAATAGCTTCCACCACAGGTGGTTGAAAATGTGGGCACCGGATTATGCAGGCAGTCCCACAGCCATGACCATCGACTCTATGGTGCGGACCCTATTGAAGTCTAGCTTCAAACAGGGTCAAGTGACCGAGGAGCTTGTCCAGGGCCTCCAAGCAATGTGGACTCCAAGGAGTCCATGCGGATACTGTCTCCCTTTCCCGACCCTACCTGGGACACCCACCAAATGCTTGCCAGGATGACAGCCAAAGACGACATTGAGGCATTTCTGGGAACCTTTGAAAAGATGGTACAAAGGGAGAGATGGCCTCACAGTGACTGGGCCCAGCTGATCTCATCCCTACTTACAGTCAAAGCACAGTGTGCCTATCATGTTCTGGCCACAGAGGAAGTCTCTTGCTACAAGACGCTAAAATAGAGATCCAGCGGGATCAGGAGCCCCAGGCCCAAGTGGATGAAATACTTACTGTGGAAACTCACCACTGAGGAAATTGTCCAACGAAAGACCAGTTCCTGTGGGGCCATTATTATTGTTACTTTTTAAAAAAAAGATAATTCTGACATAACATTTTTTAACTAAAACAGAAACTATCTGAGGTCCATTCTCAGAAAAACTGACATTCCCACAATGCCATCTTGTGGTGATACTAAATGATGACCTCAGTATGTGTGTGTATGATCTCAGTAGTATCTTATTAATAAGGTTTTTTTCAGTGAAAATAGTCTCACTTAAATTGAAGATGTAGTCACATAAAGAAAAATCTACATTTCAGCTTCTAGTAATTGTATTTTTTTATTATAAATGATTATGATTGCAAGGTTTTGTATTACAGTATCATAAAAGTGTATTTATGGGATATTACCGAATCTGTAATGAGAAATCCCTGTAACTAGTGCTTTCTCCATGTTAAACAACAATAAGTACAATAAACTCTTATTGAAATGCTTCTGTTAAATATTTTTATGTCCTAAACTAAGTTGGATTAAATGAAATAAGTCCAGGCTTGATTCCTTTAAATAGGAAGAGAAACAGATAGCAGCCTATTTCATCATACAGTGACATGAAGACTATTTCATTCTGTGACATAACTGTAAATAATATCAAGCGAA
This sequence comes from Parauchenoglanis ngamensis, assembly GCA_030014255.1. NCBI lineage: Eukaryota > Metazoa > Chordata > Actinopteri > Siluriformes > Auchenoglanididae > Parauchenoglanis > Parauchenoglanis ngamensis. The sequence continues at coordinate 17,497,958 of JAQMYM010000004.1, read as the reverse complement.
TATAATAAAATATGATGAAGATTAGAAACGAACAAGTCTGAAGGTTCATAAGATCTTATTGTTAAGCATTGATCAGGTCTCAGGAATATTCTTGTTGAGAGATTTTAGTTATTGTGTTTTCTCCAGATTGTTTCTACATTTTTTAAAATATGAAGCCTACTCAGCTTAAACAGATGTGGGAGTTATTTTAAGGTCTTATGTCACCCCCAGAGTGGATGCTGAACTTCAGTTAGAACTCCCAATCAATCACCCTTATACAAGCAATCTCAGTCATTGGACTTCTAATCATGCACACCTGTTCCCAATCACAAATGAACCTATATAAACACTCATATAAAGACTACGGACATTCAGCCAGTATTGCTCAGTCACATCATTGCCTGACATACCAAGAATTTTGTTGTTTATCTTGTTATTCTAGTTAAGAATTTGTTGGTTACCTGGTTTCATGATTTCTAGATTTTGCCTTGTCTATATGGTTTTCCGATTGCCTGACGCGCTTCCTGTTTCTGAGCTTGACCTTGCATTATGTTTTGAATTTTTGGCCCAAATTTCAATTTTTATTTGTATAGTGCTTTTAACAACAGACATTGTCACAAAGCAGCTTCACATAAATATCAAAATTCTGGCTATAAACTTATGAATCTATACATTTGTGTGTGTATATATATATATATATATATATATATATTATTATTATTATTATTATTATTATTATTATTACTTAGTGACTTTATATTCAGTTTTTGTCCACCCTTGGGAAATTGTGACCATACCTTCAGAGAGACCATACCTATATGACAGATTTGTCATATAATTATATATTAACATACTGAAAAAAATGGAACAAAGTTAATTGTAAAATATGGTAGAATTTCCTTTCTTTTTCCAGAGTAAAATATGTAGCTTTTACATATTGATATAATGTCCATGTTGCTACCATAAATTATGTTTGTAAAAGTACATATTTCTATTTAAGGAGTTTAACATGAACTTCCTCTCATTTACCCATGTACATTTTGTGGAACTTACATATTTTACTTAAGCAAAAATTCTGCTCTCATTTTTGTTGAATGCACAATTAGAATTAACATGTGTGGAATTATAGAGACAAGTGTCTGTCTTTCCTTCCTTCAAAAAAAATTAAGAATTGCAAGCAGTTTCTTTATCATTCAGGATAATTAACCATGAGATTAATAAATCCTCATTCAATATTAATTTATTAGTAATAAATAATAATACATAAATTGTTATAGAGCTTTTTACAGTAGGAGCTCAGGGGAAAGCAGGAGAGTCTCAGCAAAAGTAAATATCCTGCAAATTATTTGCTTATTCTTACACCACATAATCTATGAGCTCTGCTTCATCAGATGTAGAATGGTTAGTTAATGGTCATCGTAAGGAAAGCAATAAGAATGTCTATATACGAGTTATACAAAGTTACAGATCTTAAAATGCTATTTAATGTGAGTACATATAGCTTTGAATGTATTTTTACACAAAATATTTTGGATAAGAGAATTTCATTCATTTCATTACATTACATGTTAGCATCTTATCTACAAAACTAAAGTAAATTAAATTAAAGACCCCCAAACAGCTCAGCCAATCAACTACATTTGGGGTAAAAAGACATTGTAGTCAACTAAATGAAAAATACAAGTATTACCTCAGAAATAAAATAATCAAAAATAAAAAGTTTTTTTCCCCTTCAATAGTCTTCTAAACATCTTATTAAACTTCCTATAGTCAAGGGTGGAAAATACTTGAGTAATTAATTGTACTTCCTTGATATAATAAAGTATTATTTTGATGTATTTTTACTTTACTTGAGTGTTATTAATTCAATTTTACAAGAAAAACATAATTTACAAGACAAACGTACTTGTTAAAATATCTCACAGGTCGCTTCTTCTCTTGCACAGTCAATGATTCTACACTCAGGGTTCAGTTGAACATCTAATCATTTCAGTTTAACATTTAATCAAGTCCATTATTGTCCCAAAAAGCAATGTAGAATCATCCCAATTTTTCATCTTCTTTGACCTTCTCATTCTGCACAATAGTAGTTAGTGCTACAGATATCAATATGTGTGTGTGAATAGAGATAATCCATCAGACTACAGTGTGGAACCAGAGTGAGTGACCCTGATTAATTGTAAATATCAGTTGTGTGTGAGATACTTTACTTCTGATTAATTAATTAGTAAACTATGTAGGATTATGAGCCACAAATGTACAGAGACTATGATTTTAGGCAAAATGGGGTTATTGCTTTAAAATAAACATTGTTTTGTAACAGGGTTAGATAAATAATAAAAGTTTCTTTTTACATGAAAATGATACTTGCTTCAGTTAAAAATATTTACTTTGAACTTTTTTTCCACTTAAAAGTAGAAGCTGTATTTTCTCAGTATTTTTTTCCACCCCTGCCCACATTGAACATATTACTCACACTGAGACACAGATAAAGACTTAGAGTTCTTCTTTTTCTGTAGTGTTATTATCTTTCTCCTTATGAAACACCTGTCCATCAGGTTGCTCTCTCCATTTAACTGTGGTGTTCTCTGCCATCCCATGATCCTTTAGTTTCTGCTTGATCTGAAAAACAGGAATTTTATTACTCAGTAATACATGATAATAACAATAATCCCCAATAATCTGAAATGTAAAATAAATTCCAGAAACTCAACACAAAAGTCAGATTATGATTGCAATACTGTGTGTAAGTGTCAGAGCTTGATGAAGACTCAGGTTCCGGCTGCAATAATGAGGAGCAGAATGAACGTTATAAGTGGAGTCTTTTAGAGGATGAGACTCACCTGCTCCAAGATGGCTGCCTTTACTGCAGGATCATTCACATCCTGAGTGGACTGTACTTTCACCCTTAAAATTTGTTGTTTTCCTGTGATTACTGATGTAGAAATGTAAGACACATACAAAGAGATACATAAACACACAAACTTAAATTTAAAAGCAATATATTTAAATATGAGACTAAATAAAACTTTAATTCACCTGAGTAACATAAGAAAGGCATTATGTCTGAGCACTGTGCATCAGCGGCCTGACCACTATTTAAATAACCACAATTTTCATTCCACAGGGCATTATTAGGCTTTCCAGACATCCAGCTGATGGTAGAGAAGTTGGTTTGGTCTATCCACTTCCAGCCATCTCTGACCAGGCCAAACCAAGTAACGCCAGAAATTAGTCCCTGTATAAGTGAGTATTCTGTTGCATTTATTGTGCTGGCCAGGTCTGTGTGATACTGTCTACAGTAAGCTTGAGCGTCACACCAGTTACTTGTATTGGGGATGTAAATGTATCTGTCAGTACCAGTTTTACTGTCTGTGGAAATAAAATAAAATAAAAAAACATGATGAATAGTGAAAGTAAAAGGCAAACAGGTTAAAACATAAAAACTATAATATGAATTTTCATAGAACTTTTATTCGAAATAGAATAAAACACTGTGACCCCGGTAAACCATTTCCAACATGGCCTATAACTGCCAAATTTATAAAGATCAGGGTTTTTTTATTTGTCCAATAATTCTGTTCTAAAATGTACTATTTAATGTTTCTGGGCTTCAGAGCACACTTAAATTTAAAAAATCACACAGTTTCGTTTTTCCTTACAAAACCACATTTCTGACAAAATTGTCAAAGGACTTATGTATCTATGACTATAATGTCTCTATATGTCTCTATATGTAGGAATAATGTCTCTATATGTTTCTCACTGTCAAAGCACACAAATGGGTATATTCCACCACAGTTCAGATCCCACCAGCCCCAGGGAGTTATTGCACCACACAGTTGATGTCCCCCATTGTTGTTAGGCTCTCCTACATCCCATGGTCTCATACTTCCCACTGGTTCATTTCCAAGGGACCAGTGCCAGTAGTTTATGTCACTGTACAGTCCAATCCAAGCACTGGAACTGAACTGTTGTCTTTGTATTTCATTCTGAAGTTGAACCATGTTGTCATTACTTTCGATGATAGCCAGGTCAGTGTGTTTGGCTCGGCAGTAAGCCTGAGCATCAGTCCAGGTCATTCCCTGCTGGATCAGATAGTACTTACGAGGAACAGACAGAACAAGAGGGACGAATCCTGTAGAGGAGAGTTTTATAGGTTTTATGCAATATTAGCTCTGTGTCAAAAATTATAATTATATATTAGAATTATAATAATATATTAGAATTATAATTTTATTTAATTTAAAATGTTTTCTTATATTTTCAAGTGTAAAACATCTAAATTTATTTCCTATCATAAAAATAAAATCTACATACACTTCACATATCTGTAACTAGCTACATCTATTGCTTTGTCTCCTAGAAATATTATAAATCCTGTTGGTAGAGATATCCTGTATCAAACAGTAGGGCTGCCAGTTTAGAAGGATGAAAGCTACCAAGTGCCTCCTTTTTGTACATCAGGTAAAGTCATTACTAACACACACAGACAAAGACACACACACATGTTTTTTTTTAATGTTTTTGTGTGGACAAAACCCTAACCCTCACTATGTAACCATAAGTAACCAACCAAAATATAAGACTTTTGGAGACTGGAAAAATGTTCTCACAAGGTAAAAATAACAGGTTTTTATAACATTGTGGTGACATTTGGTCCCCAAAATATAATATAAACATGTTACACACACAATTCTAACCTGTGAAATACAGGAATATTAAGAGATGCTGCGCCATCACTGATGTGTTGCAACTCACTAAGAAATAAGAAAAGTGATTAAATACAGTGATTTCATTAAAAGTAATAACTGCAAATTTCATATCACTACACAGCAATAGACATCACTATACATCACTACATATGATTATCTCTGAAGTTAAACTTGAATCAGTATGGAGGTGTTGTAGTTAAAAATGGAATCAGTGAAAGATTATTATTCCTCAAGCGGTGTCGGGTGGAACAGTATTCAGTGTCAGTGTTATTGCAGGCAATAATAGAAAAATGACAAATTATTTTATAACAGAGATAAAGAAGGGCTCAAGAAGAAAGAACAAATGATGAAGTGTGTGATAGCAATTCTCATACAGATCATGAATCCTTTCAGGATCATTTAGAAATAAGTCTATTGGGAGGTGAAAAATTGATCCATCCATCCACCCATCCATCCATCCATCCATCCGTTCATCCATCATTGTGTAATGATGATGCTGTTAGATGAAGAAGATGACACAACAGGCAAAAAAACAGAACAAAAAAAAGGAAGAATAACAAAGAAAAGAAAAAATAGGGGAATGTACACAAGTAAATTAAGACAGGACATAATTTCACCAACAAACAACCCACCTAGAATGTATTTTTTTATACATGGGTGTGTGTCTGTGTGTGTGTGTGTGTGTGTCTGTGTGTGTCTGTGTGTGTGTGTGTGTTTGTGAGTTTTTCTGTTCTGTTAGGAGTTTAACAAGGAGTCAAGTAGTATTTTTACATTTTACATAAGGCAGTTTTTACATTTGTTGCTTTTGCTCAAATCCATATATTATAAATTATGTGTTGTGAAATATGTCCTGTGTAAAATATGATATCATAGTAACTGAGTCTTAGTATTGCAAGACATAGATAGTATATTGTTATATATGGTTTGCCAATTTATTATGGTGTTCTCTAGGTTAAGATCCAATAAAGATTTTTCTATTGACTGACTAACTCCCTGAAGAGGTTCTTAAGCTATTCCTGCAGAATCACTTTTATGCCAAGTTTGAGAAGTCACAGGTTCATGTCACCATAAATTCAGCATTGCTGTTTATACAGCCCTTATACACCTAGGAGGAAAAAACATGTATGTTATAATGCTGTTTATTGACCATAGCTCAGCATTTAACACATTCACCCACACCCAAAACTCTCTGAAAAGCTCCTTAGACTTAGACTGATGCTCACCATTTGTAACTGGGTGCTGGATGATCTAACAGAACAAGAACTCTAAACACAGGGGCCCCCCAAGGCTGTGTGCTAAGCCCCCTGCTATACACACTCTTCACACACAACTGCATGACATCCCAGAACAACACCAGCATCATCAAGTATCAAGATGATAGATGTATCAAGTATCATCATGGTCATGGACATCAAGTATCAACATGGTCTAAGAACTCTTTGGTCACATACAAAAGGGGTCAAAGTAGGTGGTACTTCCTACGTAGACGCTGATCATTCAGAGTCTGCAACACTATATTGTGGATGTTCTATGAGTCAGTAGTGGGCAGTGCCATTTTCTATGCTGTGGTTTGTTGGGGTGGTAGCATGAAAGTGGCAGATATGAAGAGACTTAACAATCTGATCAGGAAAGCTGGTTTTGTGGTGGGTGAGGAACTGGACAACATGGAAAGTGTGTCTGAAAGGAGGACATTGTCCAGACTACAGTTCATTATGGACAATGTAGATCACCCACTCCACAGTGTGGTGGACGAATTGAGAAGTACTTTTAGTCATAGATTCATCAGCTTAAAGTGCTCCACTGAACGCCACATAAAATCCTTCCTTCCCACCACCATTAGACTTTATAACTCCTTCCTTAGTCACACACCCACACAAGAGTCCGTGCAATAGTCTGCTGTTTTTTGCTGTATATGTATAACATTACGGGTTAAACTATCAGTGTGTGGAAGACTATGTGCATTAGTTTTGCTATGATGTGCAATAGGCTATTATGTGCAATATTGGGCAATGCTCTTACCAGTGATAAAACATTATTATGTGCAATATCATTTGTTGTTCTCTAAATGGGTGCTAAATTACTTAATTACTTGCAACTTATGTGCAATACCCATTCTCATCCTCACTTTAGTTGTCTGCCATGGCCTTCCAGACCTTTAGGTGTTTCTGAGTTCACCAGTGCTTTCCTTCTTTTTAAGAATGTACCAAATTGTTGATTTGGCCACTCCTAAAGAGTGTGTTGTCTTTTTGATAGGTCTGTTTTGTTTTTTCAGTCAAGTGATGGCCTTCTTCAGTTGTATTTGACACTTGGAATCATCTCCAGACCTTTTATCTCTTTAATTTGTCAAGAAATAACGAGGAAACAGACCAGAACTGTCCATGAAACAGTTTATCAGTCGATTGGTCCGATTTCTTTTGAACCTGTGAAAATGGAGGGAATATATGGCTGTAATTCCTCAATGGTTAATGCAATATTTTTGTTAAAGCACTTGAGTTAAAGCTGAAATTCTACATTTCAGTGACATTTTGATGGTTTTATTTGAAATCCAATCCAGGCAAAAATACAAATATTGCGTCACTGTATAAATACTTATGGACCTAACTGTAAATGTCCTGTGTGATTGTGTTTCTGCAGGCTGTGCTCTAATAAACAACACAAAAACATCAAGCATTGCTAAATATGTAGGAGATGCCATACTGCTGCCCTGCTCTTGCTCTAACCTTTCAATCACACCTCAGAGGCTAACATGGATGAAATATAACAACCTCAACAACGATTGGGATTCTGTATCAACTAATCAAGACAGACTTCAGCTCAGTAATGTTCAGTCTCCAGGAAATGTCTCTCTATTCATATCACACCTGACTGTAGAGGATGATGGACTGTACAGGTGTCAACTTACAGACAATGAATACACGGACATCATCCTCAGTGTTAAAGGTAAAATTATTATTATTATTATTATTATTATTATTATTATTATTATTATTATTATTATTATAAGTTGCCGTTAAGAAGATTATTTCTTCTGTTAAAAAAAAATCATGTGAAAATATAAATAAAAGAATGATATTTTAAAGCCTGATAACTGGAAAAAAATTCCAAAGCCATTGCAGATCATCCCGAGTCTCTTCCCTTCGTCCCCTTCGCCCTGGTGACGGTGATCTTTCTGCACATTATCGTGGCTGTGGTCTTTTGCAGAACCAGAAAGAAAGGTACACACAATATTATCCAGCTGTTACGATCATACTGAAAATGTGTGTGTAAAGTTATTATTCACTTTGCTCTTATCTTTATCAGATTCTGCCCGAGCTCACTACGGCACAGCGAATGGAGAAGCAAGTGTGACTCTGGAATTCTGAAGCTCCATCAAATCTAACGATCAGTCTAACAAATCTGCATTTTATATCCTGTTGGCCCCAGAATATTTTTATACGTTTTATTCTTTTTGACTTATGTATTAATGAACATACGTACAGATGAACAAATGTGTAAATAATAAGAGATTTTTTACCAATCCGAACATGATCTAATAAAATTTGCTATTGTATGAATCCTTTCTATTGAGTTTAAACTGTATCTTTAAGCCTGGTCTATTTTTAAATGCACTGATGGATACAATATCATTTCAGATGGTTTGTGAGGGTTTATTATATTTAGTTATTTGAAATATGGCACCATTCAAGATGCATTTCAGCTGGACACAATCCAAAACATTTAAACCCTGTCAGTAAAATCCACTTCAAGCGTCATTTCTCTCATTTTTTGGTCCACTATGTAGGATTCAGCCCCCTGAATGCCCCCGTTACCCCTCCCTTTCCAAGCGAGTATTAGTGGCTGTCAGGTGCTTGCAACATACTTCCAACTGCTTACATTCACATTCTCTTGCTTTTTCCGTGCGAAATAATAAGTATGATCCTCTATTTTTTTTTTTTTTATTTGGGTTCTCAAACTTGTTCCCAGCTCCAACAAACACTGATTCCTCTTCTGTCTTCTTCTTTGTTGTCCTTCTGGTGCTTCCTTCTGGACTCATGCTGCCACATTTGTGAAAACACAAAAAGCAGAAGCCTCTCTCTATAGGTTTGTCCGTTCTGGGCTACTGTAGCGGCGCAACATGGCAGCTCCGTAGAGGTGGACCCGCTCCCTATGTAGATATAAAGGCTCATTCTTAGCTTACGAAAACACAACAATTTGTAGTTACTGGTAATTATACACTAATGATAACATACATATGAATATTATATTCTGTTTATGCTAATAGATCCCTCTGAATCCTACATAGTGGACCTTTAAACATGTTCTAAAATGAAGTGGTGATTGCCATGAAGATTTATTTCTTGTCATCATAAATATCTATAGAGCTATAAAAGGGAAGGAATCACTTTTATGCTTTTATGTACAGTTTGGGATAAAATCACCCTTTAAACAGAAAATAAATCTATTACGATAATCATCTTTTTTTTAAATAAATTAAAGATCAATGCAGTAATTGTATGATGATCTTTATTTCTTACTTCTATGTAGACTGGACATCAGGAACATTTTGGCGAGCTCATCATTTATAAATATCATTCAGATTTTTATTAATTAAAATTAGAGATATATTATAACGTAAGTGCCTGTAACCAGCGTCGATATAGACATGAGTGTAACTTCACACTCAGCATAAATTAAACCATTTATTAACTTCAGACTGATGAAATTTCTTATTATTCAGCAAATCTTGAGACTGTGATGTGAGCTGTAACGCAGTGATGCCGCTCGCTCACTCCCCACCCTATTCATAACGGACACCACACAAATGAGTGTGTGTTTTGCAGAGGTTGTAACATCAGTGTGTGATACAGAGGTCACTGTGGGTGTGTGACTTGTGCAACACTGAAAGAGGAAGCAGTAACAGTTCTGAGGAATCAAACGAGGCAGCAGTGCTGTTGCTACAAAACCTTAAAAACAGAAGAGTTATTCTCATTCCTGTCATTACAGTGTGTTTGGTGTTGGTGAGCTCTACTGAGAGACAGTGTGTGTGTGTGTGTGTGTGTGTGTGTGTGTGTAGTTCTTCATGTATTGTTCAGTGATAATGACGCAGGGGTTTTATCTTCTCTTCATTGCTCTTCATGTCACTAAAGGCGAGTCCTAAACTTAAAATGTTGCTAATAGAGGGTGTTGTTTTTATTGATTTTTATTCTTAAGAGTAAGAATTTTCCATTCTTTCACTGTCTTCTTAGAGCACCATTTTACATCAGGATAATGGGAACTGTGTTCACAGCATGTAAATAGAGCAGTTATATCCTAATATGTGTCTGTTTTGTTTTAGAAATGTTTTAGTATGAAATGGATTTAGCAACTTTAAAATAAAAAAAAAACAAAACTAGTTGCTGTAAGCTTTTATATGAATTTACATATTTCAAAAGTGTTATAATATCATATAGAGAATATCAGTTAAATGTCCTGTATGACTGTGTGTTTCTGCAGGCTGCAGTCTAATAAACAACACAAAAACATTAAACATTACTAAATATGTAGGAGACACCGTACTGCTGCCCTGCTCTTGCGCTAACCTTTCAATCACACCTCGGAGGCCAACATGGAAGAAAAATAACAAGCTCAAAGATTATTGGGATTCTGTATCAACTAACCAAGACAGACTTCAGCTCAATAATGTTCAGTCTCCAGGAAATCTCTCTCTATTCATATCATACCTGACTGTAGAGGATGATGGACTGTACAGGTGTCAACCTACAGACAATGAATACACGGACATCATCCTCAGTGTTAAAGGTAAAATTATTATTATTATTATTATTATTATATCATTTATAATAGGCTGACATGATGAAGCAAAGCTACTGTTAAAATCCCAAAGTTGATTATTTTTCTAATACAGCAGGCCCCAAAGCGTTTCATTTCCCTTATACGACAATGATCATCCAACTATCACAATGTTTATTAAAGAAACAACATGTACTTTTTATCCAATTATGGTTGCATTTAATGTTCTGGAAAATCCAATGTTTTTGCTTACAGTATCACAGCCAAAACAAATGCAACTTGTCATGTTATTGAGAAACCTGAAAGAGTAAACACGTCTGTCCTGAAGACTTTCCTGTATCAGAAACCTTAATGCTACAGCTTAACCTCTGACTGTAAAAATCACTAGCACTGGAGACTCCGTCCATACAAACTTCACCATATTACAAGCGCATTAATATAAACCTGTGCTTTGGAGCTGCAGTGCTGCTGTTATAGAAGATTAATTGAGACAATCAGAATCAAGAATTGAACAGCGCTGTCATGTACTCAGTCCTAACGCAGTACTCTTGCCTCTGTATTCCTAGGAGGGAGCACTACAGAGCCTACAGTGCCACCTGAACCACCTAACCACGCTTTCCTCGCCTTCATTCCTGTTGTGCTGCTGTTACTGGGACTGGGAGGAGTCTTCTTTTGGAGACGAAGAGGTGAATAAACATGGCCTTCAGGTGTTTTCTGAGAGTCTCTGTGTGTATATGTGTGTTTGTGTCACATTGTCACCGTGTTTTGTTTTATTCAGTAGCAAAGAAACGAGGGCAGACACCGAGGAGTGAAGGACCGACAGGACTGAAGAACGAGGAGGAAGAACAGTGGAATGAGAAGAAAACGCAGGTGAATACACATACACGTACTGATATCGATCGTTTGGAGAGATTATTTGGAGACAACAGCCACAAGATCCAAATTTATTTTAAATAATAAAGAGCTAGTAACGTTTTGATCGTGTTTTTTTTTTTGACATTTAATGTATATATGTAGACCTGACTGAAAATACTAATTGTATCATCCCAGTAGAACCAGTGAGTTTACAGTTAGCTTATACCGAGTTTCATTTTGGTCCTTATATGCTCGACAAGGAGTCACTCGACTCTAAAACAAGGCACATTTTAGATTTGTGTCTGATATAAGAAACCCTCCAAAAAAAGGATTTCTAGAGACAAACAGAAAATGTGTAGTTTCCAAGTAGGGGGCCCAATATACATTATATATATATATATATGCTTTTGAGTTGTGTACTATGTAGATAAACAATGATAATTATCATACAATTATACAATTATCAGAATCATACAGTTATAATTGTAGTTTATGGCAGTATTTTGAAAATCACACCAGCCCAGGATATTAGCCTTCCCCACCAGTAGAGGTCACTATGGGCAGAATACTAGTGTCACTTCCTGGTTTTAGCACACATGAGTCCTGCAGAGACATTGGGTGCTTTCTTTCCATTCTTCCTTTCTCCATTGAAAGGATGAAAGAAATGGAAACTAGAATAAATCTATTTACACAAATGAGATATTCTTGCTCAGAGAAGCATCTGTAAAGCAAACGTAGTGAATTTTTAAGGTGATGATTTTCGAGGCTGTATTAAATGTTCAACATCTCTAATAACACAGGAAACAATTAATGACCCTAAATTATTGCAAGTGGAGCTACATCACATTTAAACGTTCATATTTTAGTCCACTCCCTATATTATTGCACCAATTTTTAAAGCAGGTTATTAATTGATTCTTATTATTGTATCCATGCTCTAAAAGCAGTCTATCTCCTCTCATCTGAGTGTATTTTAATCATTTCTGCATCTTTAACGTGCTGAATTCTACAGAGCCCCTGAAGTGACATGGGGAAAAAAAGGGGGGAGTTTTGAGAGATCATGCAAAACAGCAACGTTTTTCATTCTGATCAGTGTACGTCCTGTTCAGTTCAGGACTGTGAGAGACGCAATGGGGACACACTTGCAAAGCATCGCAGTCCTGGTTGAATTCGTTAGCAACTAAGTGCAACACTCTGAACAGCTCCATAAGAAAGCCACGGAGGAGGATTGGAAAAGTTCTCGTGTTCAAGAGAGGTCCCACAAGAGGACGTCGTGCAAATGTAAAGAGATCTGTATTTTAGGTAGTAGACGAGGGCCGGGGTGATGCCATGGCTTCACAACTTGCAAAGTAACGCTTGTTAACTGTGCTGTATAAACAGTTTTTACATTGAGAAATTTGGTGACTTTTGATTATTTTTCGTGTTTGACTGGATGTCATATTTCCAGGTGAGACATTAAATGAAAAGAAGACAGAATAGTAAAAAATTTCAGCAGAATGAATTCAACAAAGTCTCAAAAATAGTAAGTGCATCCGTTCTCGTGACTGAAGGTGACTGTGCTTACGCAAAGGAGTGCCGTCCAAAGCACAAGCATTACTATAGAGTTTGAATGAAAACCTTGTTACTGTCACATTTGCAACGTTTCAAAGGAAGTTGTTCATCTAACTTAAGGTTTGATAATATTGTAAAATATTATAATAAATGAGTGATGAGTTTTTTTGTCAGATTTGGTTGCTAATGAATTCAGCAGGGCTGCTGGGTCAGTATACGCTTTGTGGCGAGTGTGTCCCCTTGCATTAAGTATTCTCTTTAGATGTCTCTCACTTATGTGAAAACCGTGCCTACTGCAAAGCACTGATTTAATGTCTTTATATTTGAGCCCAATTTCAAAATAAAA
>JAQMYM010000004.1:17451143-17461905 GCA_030014255.1 Parauchenoglanis ngamensis | reverse complement strand
CACAGAAAGGCACCCTGGGTGACCCGGGGATCGAACCCAGGACCTTCTTGCTGTGAGGTGACCGTGCTAACCACCGCGCCACCGTGCCGCCGATCCACCAAGTCATAAAGCAAAAGTCATCGCAAACTGGTTTCATGAACAAGACCATGAGTTCAGTGGCCTTCCCAGTCACCAGATCTGAATCCAGTAGAGCACGTATGCATGGGACGTGATAGAACGGGAGATTCACAGAATGAACATGCGTCTGAAAAGGAATTGTGTGATGTGATCACGTCAACATGGACCAGAATCTCAAAGGAATGTTTCTCACATTGTGGAGTCCCTGCCATGAAGGACTGAGGCTGTTCTGAGAGCAAAGCGAGGCCCGACCCAGTGTTAGTACAGTGGTGCTAATAAAGTCTTCAGTGAGTGGACAAATAAATGAACATCATTATTTTTATTATTATTACAAATGGCAAGTATTGGAACTGGATTGGGAATTTATTTTTGGAATGGGAGACGTTTACGTATAAAGACACTTGGCTGGTTTTCTTTTATTTGGATTTATTGATCACATTTCTAAAATATGTGTAGTTTGCTATGACAGTACCAGCACAATATTCATGTGGCATTTAGATTACCTGTGGGGGGAAAAGCTGAATGATGATGATACTTTTATGTAATAGCTCCTAAATCCAAATCCACCCAAAAAAAGAGGAACATCTGCAAAAAGTGGCTTTATAAAATTTGTAACAGCAAACAAGCTGCTTTCTTGTTGGTAAATTCTGTCCATCGCTCCGCTCTGTTTCTTGTACTTAAACTGGTGACCTAGTTAGTCTCACAAAGGCTGGCCGCAGGTCCATTACCATAGGATGGTAAAAAAATAAAAAATAAATAAATAACAAGCACAACACACACACACACAGACAGAGTAGTAGGAATGCCAGTATAATCAATCACAATTCGTAGCCATTTTGACTTGATGGGAAGGGATTTGGCTTTCAGTGGGTTTTGCTGTTGCAGGTAATGAGGTTTGGTGAGTGTGGGTAGTGACCTGTGCAGTGGGGAACGAGGTATTGCCGGTAACCTCGGTCGTGTGGCTGTGTATAAACTGTGTGTAGTGTTCTGGGCATGCTCAGTTCGAGCCTCACACCACAGAGACGCATGCGAGATGCAGCTTGGAGAAGCTCTGGAAGCGGCAGCAGTTCTATCACTTCTCCGATCTGTGAGTCTCTCCCTCTTTCTCGGTCTCTCTCTCTCTATGTCTCTTTATGCTGCCGTTGTGTTTGCTGAAGATAAAGCCTGCCAGATGCTTGCGGGGTTGAATAGACGTGACGGTGCAGACGGAGAGCAGGCTAATTTAGATGCGCACATTCACGTGCACACGCAGGAATCCGAACGCTCCTTTTTTTCCGTCTCGTTGCTTCTGGTGCGATGGAGCTCTCATACTGAGCTCATGTAATCACGGTCGGATGTATGAGTGGATTATTTCTTTCAGCCTAGCTTCTTTTCAATGCTGTATGTTTGTTTATGATGATGGTGGTGATTATTATTTACGATGCTCTAAAGGATGTCCACTTTTCTTTTTAAGCAGAGGGACAAACATGAACCCTTCACATGATACACATTTCGTTTGAATAATTCCTGCAGAATAGGGTTACCTTTTCTAGTTAGGAGACCCTAACCCTGCTGGAAAATATATTTTTCTTTGTATATTACTCCTCAGTTAAGTCAGACACTTGCATATACTTGTATTCTAGATAAACCCATGTGCGTTTGGCAGGAACATATCTTGTGAAGCTTGTGCCAGCTGAGATTTCCTTTCCCTCTTCTCTGATTGACATCAGACTCTTGTACACGAACACTCTTATCTAAATGCACTTACACGCAGGTAGATGCACTCCCACACACGTTTGCACAATGCTGATGTGTGATCAGCCCCTACAGGAAGCTATATGTAGGACAGCACACACTATAAAACCAGGAGACTGTTATGTAACCATCACCTATCTGAACAATCCCTTAGCACTTCGTCAGTATCAGAACGTTCATTGTATTTCCATTTGTTCTGTGAACATCAGTCGCTTCAGAAGGCCCACAGCATGCACTTAGACACACCTGGGTGGACATATCCGTTGATGACCAGAGGTTAGAGGCCGGACTGGGGTCGGTAACTCGAATAACAACCCGTTACAGCCATGGTGAGCAGAAAAGCAGCTCACAGCATGTCGAACCTTGGGGCAGAATATCGCATCAGGTTCCACTCCTGTCAGCTAAGAACAGGAACCCGAGGCTGCGGTGGACACGGACGCCGCAGAACTGGACAAGATTGGAAAGACATCTCCTTTTTCCAGGTGAAATGTCCAGTTTCTGAGCATTAACTGAAGCTCTTGAAGTGTACTCGCATGATTTCATGCGTTGTGCTGCTGCCTCATGATTGAATAATTGCATAAATTTAGCTGTCAAGTAGTGAAGCCACAAACTGATAGAAAATATTGGCACACAGTGTTGTGTACAGGCCAAGAAGCACCGTAACGTTAGTGATCGTCGGAGATGCAGCCGCATAAACCATCCTTTCACAACATGCAGTCTGAATTCAGGCCAGAATCGGAACTGCTCTGTCTTTCGTACCTGACTAACATGGTCTTCAAATTGCGTGATTAGGTGCAGGCTTGAATGTTGACACGCTTACTCCACCTTTTTTTGCTGAGAAAGAATTCTATTCGCTTAATTCGAACAATACAGCGTTATTGATGTGTGAAAAAGGTCTCCGTGCTAAAGCTACTGTTTATGGCTTGCAACTCGGCAACAAGCTCCAGGAGAGTTGGTCAGTGCAGCAAGTCGCTGTTTCAGTGCAGACTCGGTTTACAAAGTGCTGCTCATGTGGAAGAATCGAGTGATTACGTTTACAAACTCAAAATCTGCACTGGCACGTCCTTGCATCCTCACCGCTGACTAGCTGCAGTTAAAATGCCGAGCCACTGCAGACAGAATGGCGCACCGGGTCTCAGAGGACCCGCTCGCTCTGGCTGGTTTTGCCTAGTACACAAGTGATACGTATGCGGTTTATTTTGCTGCCGTGTTGGCACGTAACTGATTGATGTATTTTGACGCAAGCTAACAGCTACCACAGGGATGCTAGGCTTGTCTGATATTGATTTTTCTCCGAATTGTTTTCACTACTTGAGAAAAATTTTTATTCTAAATCAGTGAGTAGAATTTTTATTTTCACAAAAAAACAAAACCTAAAGCCATGGAGGAACCTTTTCTAGGTGTTTGCGAAGAGTCGTAGTGTTACTTCCTTTTGTGATGACGTGCATGTCATTTTATTCAGATTGTTTAACCCACTTCATTAAAAAATCTCCAGGCTGAGCAGCTTTTATTTTTGCACAACGTTCTCCATTTTCTTCCTTCTTTGTTGTTTTTTTTGGTTGTTTGTTTCCCCCCCAGCGTTTGGGACCACTCCCGCTCAGTGTCCAAGACCGGCACTCCTCACTGACATGTGCGGGTAGATTAACCATAGTTGGGCACATGCTTAACTACACTCAGTGATGGTCACATAGAATGAGGTCGTAACGTAAATGTGTTTTAACACACAATTTAATAGATAGCAACAAAAAAAAACGCAGAATAAAAAAAACGTAGAGTAACTTCTTGTGCATTTTTATCATTTAAAAAGAGTAAATTCAGGAGTTAAATGGAACACGTACACACCTGTTAATATTATATAATTGGAGTGATCATCACTGGACATTATGTCGCACAAGCGTAAGGTACGCAAGCTCATGACTTAACTATTCTCTGTGGTTTTAACAAGTCAGCATTACTAAGTTTACGCGCCACAAGTCGTCAGTACCTGCTGCTTGTTCTACCGGTCATTGTGGAAGTTGAAAAACTTAAAACTTTTTTTTTCCTCGCACAAAACACAAGATGTGGCCTTAAGTACCTTAAGTTAAGAATTTCAGGTGACCACAGCAAGCTGATCATCACATCCTCTGTTGCAATTTGAGACTAGTTCCAGAGCCACAAAACCAATCCCAGGTAAGGACTCCAGAGTTCTACGTATTTAATTATTACTTCTAATCACTTATAATAAGAATATCTGTGCATAATTTACTTTCATAGTTCAAAATGAGCAACACACACCACTATTACAAAAATAATTTGCATTTGCAAATCGGAGAAGATAAACTGGGTATACAGGAAAAGGCCTGCTGTAAATGGTGGAAATCCGCAGTTGTGCACTTAAAACCCATGTCAGCAAATCGGACACATCATTGTTAACGTGTCGAAGATTTGAGTTTTTATATGTGAATAAATGCTAGATTTCCATCACAGGAAATCATATATAGCGTGTAGAGATGGTATGACCGCTCAGTGGCTATGTTTAGTGACTACCATTTAACATAAATGATGCATTTATAAACTTATATCTGGAATTTATATGTTTCTAAGCTGCTTTGTGACAATGAACATAGTTAAGTGCTATACAAATAAAATTGAACTTTAAGTCCCATGAGCGACACAACGCCAATGCAGACCCACACACAGCAGCCCGTGAAGCCCGTGTTGCTACACGGAGTTACATGATGTCACTTCTGAGATGGCTCCGAGCTGTAGCCATACTGCATGTGGACCTTATGGAAACAAATGCATTCAAGACTGCAAGTGCGCCATTTGGGTCAGGACACGAGCTTTATCTAATGTTTGCAGACAGACAGAATTAGACCACTGATGAAATCTCCCCCCGTTCTGTTCTAGTCTTCGGCTTTAACGTTTCAGCGCGGTTTGCAGCAGACCTGCATAGAGAACGAACTGAAAGTGTGCCAGTGGCTGTCACTTTATGATGAATGAATGCTAAGCCACCTGCAGTTTGTAGGCTGCGCCTCATATCCATCTCAAAATTGTGATTTGAGCCTGAGGGAGCCGCTTAGGAACGCAGAGACCAATACATCTCTTGGTTTTTAATTTAGATCAGAAGCCTGTTGTTTCTCCTCGGCTTGGAAGCTGTCCAACCTCAGATCGTCCCCAAGCTTTAGCTTCGTTTTAGGGTTAGTTGGCGTGATGAACCTGCCGTTCTGTGGAGGACCCATACACACACCCTGAGCAGTCTCGTGAGCTGAAGTGTGGTTGAAGCAGACTTTGATCTGATCTGATTTCGCTGCAGCTTGATATTTACTCAACCCAAGCCGTCGAATCAGGCAGCTGCAGTAATCTGTTCCGGCACAGTGACGCGTTTAGTGAGGGGTTTCCTTCTTTATATTCGCCTTCACGGGTTTTTATTATGTCCTTAAATTGGTGTCGGACGGCTTTGTAAAGGGAACCAAGAGAGAAAAGCCCTAGCTTCTCTGTGAATAGGGACAAGTTCAGTCTTCTGTCTTTCATTTCTTTGCTTCATTGTGTAGATATTAGTCTATTAGTGTCCTGCATCCTGAAAAGCCCCACTGGGCCCTGGAGTGAGCTGGAGAACCACAGGAGTCACTCCCCCGAGCTCAGTACCGATCAACTCCTTGGGAGTCTCAT
The DNA here is from genome assembly GCA_030014255.1 of Parauchenoglanis ngamensis. NCBI lineage: Eukaryota > Metazoa > Chordata > Actinopteri > Siluriformes > Auchenoglanididae > Parauchenoglanis > Parauchenoglanis ngamensis. The sequence goes on along the minus strand of JAQMYM010000004.1, from coordinate 17,456,403 downwards.
CAGCTATAAAAGCTAGGAGTCTGATTCCAGGTCCTGAGACTTGTCCGAGGGTGAACGAGGGCAATAAATGCTGTAACTTTTGCAGTAATGTAAATTTGCAATATGCACTCATGTAAGCTCACACATCCATTAAAAGGTGCTAAGACAGCCAGGGTGTGGCTTAATTCATTAATACCTGTACTTAATGTTGGTTTGTCTCAGTGAATATTTACTTTACCTGAGTATTATGGAAATTCAGTACTTGTAACCCAAGACACAAAAGTGCTTTTTACTCTTTATTCATTTTACGTAGACCTTCAAAGTACTTGTTGCATATCACAAAGGTCTCTCGTTCTCTCATCCAACACATGCAGTATATCAATTGAATGCGCTCAGTTTAGCATCCTTCAGCTTACTGTCAAGACGCTATTCGGCGCCATGCTGGCATGTTTGCCGGTGTAGATCAGCGGATCTGTGATTTGCATTGTACAGGAACTGGAATTGGTTTGATTGTAAGACAAATTCAACAAAATCTGTGTGCTGTATCTGTCTGATATGTGCTTATCTCATCAGGAGTTATGTGTTTCTTTTTTGACGTGTCGTATACCTACAACAATAGTGTTGTGTGTAATAGTTAAAAAAAAAAAGGCACAGTACACGAGTATAAAGGCACATGTTTACGTAAACTTGCATGTTGCGTTGCATGATTTTTACGGTAAGGAATGCGTTTCTGCATTTGATTCCTAGTTCCTAGCAGGAATTAATGAATTAATAATTATGACCTCTAAAGTTAACAAAATATCCAACATAATAACAATAGTAATTTAGAATGTGATCAGTTATTTGGGCCATTAGACATTCAATTCCTTTATCATTCTTTAATGCATTAGATGATGTTCCTTAATTAACAGTGATATAAACTTGTTTATCTGGCCTGTATTTCTGTATCAGTGTTGATTGGTTTATGGCTCTTGGCTGTGATGTGAACCTGAGTGCCAAGAAAATAAATGACAAATGTGTATCGATGTGGTCCAGCTAAAAGAGGCTGTTTGGAAAAAAGAATAGGATGCAGCTTCAGACTGAGACTTTTTTTTTTTTTTTTGAGAAAAAATGGTTCTTATCTCAATTATTAGCTTTGTTTGGAAATGTATTTATCGCTTTTTTCAGCTTTATACTGAAAAGGGTTCCGTCTTCGGTGGTAAAAGTCCACGGCATGGTTATAGCTCACAGGAGAATTATCTGGCTTTCCAAACCGACTGGGATGGAGGTGGTGTGAAGCGGAGTCGGGAGGATGCCTATAAAATGACAGACAGGAAGCCCGTGTAAACACAAACAAGCACTCTGCACTGGAAGGCTGTTTTTCCAAATGGGTTTTCTCAGCCACGTAATACTTGTGCTGAAGCCATGGCTCGAACCTTTTTTACCTCCACCAAGCAGGTTATATTTTGGGGGCAGTTGGTGTTTTTTCATATGTATGTTTGAGTCTTTGTCTGTCTGTCTGCCCGTAAGCAGGATTGCACCAACCCTACCAAACCGATATACATCAGTGGGCCAGGGAAGAACCTCCTAAATTTTGGAGAGGATTCAATTCATGGGGCAGATCCACGAAATTAGTTATGCTTTCGTTAATGTTGTGCGACGTGTATTTTGGGCTTGGTGGACGTCTGTGCTCAACCATGCCATACATCTTAAAATTCAGTAAAGTTCAATAGTGACAAAACAGAGCCAATGTAGAAATGCGATGACCCTATTGGAAATATATCCAGACTTATGAAGTGGTTGCGTTGCAGATGTGCATGTCAAATTCCAAGTTTATCATGTTCTACATCTATCTTTTTCAAGGTTATTTGTGCACAAAAGAAATGAAAATAAAAGTTCATTAGCTAGCCCAGCAGGCAGCTCCATTGTGTCGCTTGTAGCAAATGAAAATATTATTTTAACTAGGTAACATTTTTATTGAGTAACAAAAATGAACATAATTCATTTTGCACCTAGGCACTGTACATAATACCACATTTCCACAGGATGCGCAGCAGATGGTCAGCCCATGCAGCAGCTGATGCATTGTGCATTTCTCCAGTCTTTCACTGAGCATGCTGGAGATGCTGCTCTTGCTTGTGCTTGCAGTCTCCACCATTACAGGCTCTGCTCACTCTCATGGGTTGCTCAAGGCAACGATTTTCTCTTTTTTTCCCCTCCGGCTCTGCCGGTATGCAGCCAGTTTGTCATGAAGAATCTACAGTAATATTGTACTTTGTCCATATCAAGTAAAATTTATTCTCAAGCAATATGTACACTTTCCGTATCAAATAATTAACCCACTTCTTACAAGAAGTAATCTCATCATTCACTGAAAGTAGTAGCAATAGTAGTAGCTGCTCATTCAGCGTGATGGATATGATCAGTTGCTGTTTGCTTTGCTTTGAAGCAAATGTTTAGGAGAAAGTAGTGCTCAGGCGTTGTTTCCGAGGATAGAATTTGTCGTCTTTGGATTACAGATAAAAACATCTGTAGCATTTGCTGTTAGCCTTGGAGTCTCAGCTGCACGATTTGCACGAGCATTTATGATTTAATCCAATCCTGTCAGTAATAGTGGCTCAACATTCAGGGCTTTTAAAGGCATAACATATTGAAAAGAGCCATTAATAATTTAAACATGAGTCCTGATTAAAATCTAATGAAGGCCTGTCGGATGGAGTCTTCTTATGTTGTCCTGTCCTGTCCTTTCTGAATGGTAAGGCCTCCATCTCTCATCGTCCAGTTTCAGAGCTCATGGTGACTCATGGTGAGTCTGACAAACGCTAGCAGGACGTTTCAGCACAGCGTTGTGTAAGAAAAGAAAACAAGAAAACCAGCAACGGCAAATATTTAGTTATAAAACTGAAGGATAATGAAAACCTTAGTGGTATTCTGTTATGAAAGCTTGTATAAAAGATATTTAGATCGTTCGAGTGTAGGGTGTCTGCTGCTGTCTTGGGGAAATGTATACTTATAACCGTATTATAGATGGAGAGTGACAGAAATGTGAACCGACTCCCACAGACGCATTCTTGTACCATCACCGTAGACTGAGGTGAGGTGAGGTGAGGCAGATGGCTGTGGCTGAATTCACCACCACTCAGGACCCATAAAGATGTGTCACAAAAGTGATGTGGGAGTGGTTTATTGTCAGGTAAGGAGCCAGTTTAGCAGAAGCCGGGGTCATCCTGCCTAAAGCTGTCTCAAACATCACTGCCTAAATTTATTTTCCTCACACAATGAAGGTCTGGACAAACCAACATGGCTGCTCACAGCACGAACAGAAAACTAAGAACTTTGTACCTTTACATTAGTTGTACTTACTTATTTGTATTTACTTTAGATCAATCAACAAACTGATGTATAATGGTAAATGTGTAATAATGACTACACAGTTCGCAGTTTTGAGGAGGTAAATATACATCACCCAACACAGTTAGCTAGCTAGCTTGTAGCTAACGAAAGAGGAACTGGAGGCGTCCATGATTATCCAAACCCCTCACTGTAGCTCGAACACATGGAGGTGGAAAAGGAAAGCACAAACAGCCTTTCAGCCACCATCATAGAGTGTTGCGTAAGATCAGACATCTAGCATCTAATCTACTCTTACTCACCTACATGGTCAGATCTTTAGAAGTGTCTCTTTTCTTTCCCTTAAGCCACCTTGAAGCTTGTGTTCCCTTTGTGTATTATAACTTGGTATTTATACCTGCAGTTATATAAGTGCATTTCACAATCAAAATGGCCGACCATGCTGATGACATGACGGCGCCGGGGCGGACGGACTTCATGTAAGCACTCGGTTTGTAGATGTGTTCATCCTTCAAGTCCCTCGCATATCTAAACGTCTCCAAAAGCAAGAGGTGGTGATTACTTCTGGACAGTGGCCACTCGCTTCTCCTACTGACCATCAGGAAGTATAGAGTGGGCAGCTTTAATTTCTTTTTAAAAACCAACAGCAACAGCAACAACCCTGTCCTTGGAGCTAAGCACAGAGCTGTCTTTCAGTGTCATCACAGAACTGTGAGTCCATGTGTAATGTGACGGCTCTAAAACTAGGCTGAGAAAACAACTGAGAAGAACCAAGTGTTCTGCCTAGAAAAATACTGCGACTGGGCTGAAAATCCCCAGAGGCATGAGAGAGATTTTAAAATGAATAGCATGTTAGTTTGATGGCGCACATACTGCAAGACTGACCAGTTTCATCTGATTTTGGAGATATACAAAAACGCAAAGTTTGTGTGTAGACAAGCACCACCAAGATTGTAGCACTGGAAAGTCCGTTCCATGCATCATGCTGAGTACAGCATCAGGACTGCATGAAACACACGGCAGGCTTGGGGAGGGTGAATCATGCCGTATGCTCTCTGAGAGGTACGAGTGAGCTGCTCTGTGTGGGCGTGTAAGAGAAGGAGGAGGATGCATGTCCCACTCAAACTGAAACTGGACATCCAAGAGCTGTGGCATGGGAGTCACCTATACAAGTAGGCCAAGTGCACCTACGCAGCCAACATAAACGAAAAGCATCTCGAGCATTATAAAACCAGTATATAACGCTCTCATCCTGATACGTTAGTAACGGATTATAAGCAGCGGACGCTCCACATATTAAACTATATATTAAAAATATGGTGTTTAACGAAGAAAATAGTATAATTGTCGATGCGGTGACCTTTCTCGTTAGGAGATATTCGTGTCCCGTTTATGGAAGGAGTCTCGAGTGTTGGCGCAATGTAACGGTCACAGTGTTTTGCAAAGTTTAAAAAAGTCTTGAGCTGCATTTTATGAGAAAGAGAGAGAGAGAGACCAAACCGACGTTATACAATTCACATATAATTTCATTATAATGGAGGGAGAGAGAGGCTGTTGAGGGAATGATTGTTTATCGTTGGTGTAGTGATGGTGGGAACTAGCTTGTCTCAGGGACATTAAATCTTAACCATAAACCTTTAAAGATGTGTCACTATGTCTCTAATTAATAAACTAAGCATTGTAATTGCTGTAGGATAAGTGGAAGAACACACTCCAGCATGTGTGAAAACTATTCACTTTAGGGTGGTAACAGAGCGGAGAGGGTAAATTAATCACATGGTGTTTCACTCCTGTTTCTCCTAACTTACAGTACCAGTCACAAGTTTGGACACAACTTCTAATTCAATTAAAAAAAGTTTGTTTCTTTATTTTTGTTACTTAAAAGACACTTCATGTCTTAAAGTAATGATGGACTGTTGTTTCTCTTTACTTAGTTGAGCGGTTGTTGACA
>JAQMYM010000004.1:17419863-17435863 GCA_030014255.1 Parauchenoglanis ngamensis | reverse complement strand
CTCTCTCTCCCTCTCTCTCTCTCTCTCGCTCTCTCTCACTCGCTCGCTCTCGCTCTCTCCCCCTCTCTCTCTCTCTCTCCCTCTCTCTCTCTCCCTCTCTCTCGCTCTCTCTCTCGCTCTCTCTCTCGCTCTCTCTCTGAGTATATATTACTACTCTGTTGGCTTTCTTGTCTGGTAAATATGAACTTGTTTAAACATATTTCAACTTACAGTAACAACCTACAAAAGGCATCAAGGGAGATTGTTATGGCCGTAATTATACCCATCCAAATACCCTGTTGTAATGGGTGGATAGTATTTTCTGAAACATCAGTGTGGTATAAAGGCGAGGCTGCTTACACGTATGACGCTTTTATCATCCCTCACAATACAGAAAGCTAAAGAACCTTCAGCACAAAACAGACAGAGGCATTGTTGACCCCTCAGGTATTGCATATAAAATACATAAACAGTTCAAGATACCCTTAAACACCATCAGCACTATAATAAAAAAAGGTTACAGATGTCTGAAGACACATGAGCATATTGGCAGCAGAGAAATGGCAGGGCTAGAAACAGGAACAGATCCTGAGAAAGCTGAAACAAGTCAAGGAGCAAAAGCTTGAGGTCACGGCTGGACGGGTTAACTCCACCGTGCAAAGAGCCGAAGGGCCCGAGCGGCCCGGACGCATGACCAGACTTTTCCGATGAGTATGATCTGGAAGGTATTTCACATTGGGGTGCTGGAATTTTAAGCAACAAGTGTTTTTTTTTTTAACAGATTGTGTGTTAATTACAATACTTATACCACAGCATGGTTGAATTTCCAAATCTGATTAATTTACCATAGCAGCATAGATCTGGATGTTTTAAATCTGTAACATTAACGGTAGGTTTATGTTATTTCGCTAAACTTTATCGTTTGTATAGCAGCTCATTAACAGTGGCCGACGTGCCACATAATTTAATCATGATGATAAATAGATTAAACATGTTTTACATAACAAAGATAAACAGGTGATCATTGATATGGTGACGTTTTCTGTAAGGTAGCGTTTGTTTAACAGCCGTGGAAGGAGCGTTCAGCGTCGGATGTTTTAGTTACTTAGATCAGCTATAAACGATCGTTCCCTCAACAGGATTGACTTCTTCTCTTTCTCTACGTTAATGAGGCAAAAACATTCAGATTATGTTTGTCATGTTCGAGAAAAACTGCAAAATGTAAACTCCTCTGTCCGGAAGCCTTGAGTCTCGTGGACGTTCTATAAATGTAACTATGAAATGTCAAAGAATGCAACGTGTCGTTTAATACATTTAAATAAATTAAAAATGGCAATTGTTGGCAAATCGCTCTGGTGTGACGAACAAACTCAAAAACTGCCAAAAATGCTCAATTTTAGAGTTTGTTTAATCTGCAGCTGAATTTGCAGTTAAAGTAATCCTGAAAGTTGGGACTTGATCGTTCCGCATCCTTGATTGCAGCATGATGATACGATGACATTTGTTACTTAAATTCATTAAATCTAGGAGCTGTATATGCATATTAGGTACTAATATGGGTCCAGAAGCAGAGGCCATGGGTGCTGGTAAAGTAGCTGGTGGACAATGAAGCAGGGTTTCTGTAAGCCACTGAGTAATACCTGGGCCAAGGAGCCCCTCGGACTGTAACTACTTCCACACTCGCTCCTAGATCACCATTTTGATTGGCAAGTATAGCAAGCACTTACACAATACACCCAGGGGTCCCATCATGCTTGCTGGCTGATGGAGGCAGGTTAGCTAGCGGAGCCTTAGCCAGAAGCTCTGCTTGCATCCTGCAGAGAAGCTACGTCTGTGGTTGGGAAGTTTTCTGTAGCCTAGAGGCACTTGGTCTACGCACATTATTAAGACTTTTGCACGAATCACTCAAGGCCAAAATACAGTTATATAGACCTCAAAGGTAAACCCATTAATATAATGGGTTCCACATGAAGTTCCACATAAAAAAAGCTTGGAAACGAAGATTTAGCTTAGCAGTGCCATGTTAAATACATGAGGTCACAATCACTTGATGAGCAGAAGAAATGATAGGATGTGAGGAGGAGATACTGGGGAAGGAAACATGGACAGAGTATTAGAGAAGCATATTTTCCAGCGAGTCCTTGCTCACTCGTGTCACTTCAGAGATCTGGGAACATTGTGGAGCCGTATTGCCCGTCACTGAGCTCACAAGATCTGTGCGATTACACACTCAACTAAGATTGCATGGGTGCACTTTTTTTTTAGTATAACCTATAAAATCATTATCTGATTCCTAACTTCTGTGGGGGTTTTTTTGTTTTTTTTTAATTAAGCAATTTTTAAGCCAGATACTTTTATCTGTGGTGTTTAATTGTGTTCGCTGTTTTTTTGTTTTGTTTTTTTCAAATAATCAACGTTATTCGTACTGTATCTGTGGTTCTTAATATTGAGTGATTTATCGGACTTTGTTTTTTGGGGAAGTGGAGTGTTTATACCATGGGCTTATGGCACTGCAATAAAAAAAAAAAAAAACTAAATAAAATGCTTTCTGTGTAGAACGTTTCTGTGTAACCCTCACCCTGGAGCGGTGTTCCAGCCGTAACATGAACTACTGGTTAATATTAATGCGCTCATTCTAATTTGTATTATTTGTTTGTTAGGAGACATTTATGTGAGATTTATGGAAGGAACCTCGTCCGTCAGCACTTTGTAGCAGTCATGGTATTTTGCAAAGTTTCCCAACATAGGAAAGTCTTCAGAAAGGAGGAGTTTACACTTTGGTAAAATAAAAAGCTGTGGTGGTTTTTGTTTTTTTGAGAGCAAGAGAGAGATGCAGGTGAGGGAACGACTGTCTCGTGGATGTGACCCAAGTGAGAAAAGTAAATTGTCTCTTGCATGTTTTGAAACATTAAATATAAGTATAAAGCATTAAAATATACAACATGCAGTTCATTAATAAATTGAACATTGTAAGAGCTGTGGTATAAGCAGAATAACACACTCCAGATAGTGCAGTAAATAAACCACTTCAGGGCGGTGACCGTAACTCTGCTTCACACCGTGTCACATCACACTGCCCCAGCGTGGATTATTTTTATATGTATGTTTTGTATTTTTTGTAACTGCATGTTCTGCAGTGTGTTATTCCTTACTTTTTGACAATTCAGGTTTTTGCTGGCTCTCATCTCAGTAAAGCAAAGACATGAGCACACACACACACACACACACATACATACACACACACACACACACACACACACACATACATACACACACACACATATGCACCTTTGTAATTTTCTAGCAGATCTGTTCTATGCTGAATGCTCTTCCTCCTCCTCACTGTACCAGATGAAGCAGAATGAGCCAATAATCTTCATGATTCACACTATGATTGAGAGCTCAGCACCGAGGCCTCAACTATACCAGCAAGTAAGGTCTTGATGTACACCCAGTTTTGCACCCGTCTCTCGTATCACCGGGCCTCCTGTTACTCCTCCCTCACGGTCTCATCCAGTGTTGGGTCTATTAAAGCACATTCCATTGTTCTTTTTGGTGGTTGTTATTTTCTTGCAAAAGCTGTGAGCATGGCTTGAATGTATTGTGTTCTCTACAATGCCATGCAAACTCTGCGACAGATGCTGGCCTGATCACCCCATTGAAAGTCATTTGCAATGCCCATTCATGCTGGCTTGTGGGGGAAAAAGGAAGACACAACCAGTATTTTGTGTGTTCACATTTCCTTTGTGCGTTTTGTGAGTAAAAGGAGCTGGAGCGTCTCATTCCCCCCAGTGGAATTTCCACTGTATGTTTATTACTTATATCCACTCTAGAATTGACAAAACAGAATGATGAGAATGATGAGCCTATCAGCTCTGTACCTTCTGTCGTCCTCTCAGCCATTCTTGCTGCATCCTGCTTTTCATTACCTGAGAGGATGTGCCATGGCCAGCGGGGTCAGCTGATATGACTCAAACAAACAAACTCAAACTAGCATTTCAAATCACTGTTTATTAAACATGAATAGGAATCATGGAGGAATCATGCTTATTTTTCCTATAATTTTCATCATAAGCCTGGCTTGAGAATTCATCTTCCTACTGCATTCTGTGGAATAGTTCGTGCCAGTTTTTTGTTCCATATGGAATCTTGTCTTTCCGTATGTATGTCCCTCGCTGCTCCTGGTGTCTTGTAATACAAGTTATGAATGTTTCACCAACATGTTGTGTGCCGGTGACACACCACACCTTGGCCACTTTTAGAACATAAATGCTTATAAAAGTGCTGCTGCTGACCTTTCATCCTCACTCCCCTGCTTCCTTTTTCATCAGCTCCAAGTGTGTGTGTGTCTGTGTGTGTCTGTGTGTGTCTGTGTGTGTGTGTGTGTGTGTGTCTGTGTGTGTGTGTGTGTGTGTGAGAGAGAGAGAGAGAGAGAATGGATTATGTCACCAATTTTAGAGTCAGAAGATAGTTCTGCTTCAGTAAATTTGATCTACACATAGGGGGAACAATGCATTACATAGTCATTCTACAGCACTAGAACATTCTTATCTTAAACTATGAACAATGCCTTGCTTTAGTCCTGACACTTGTATTTTAACCCAAGAGACACTGAAATAGTACCACTAATGCTGTTCTGACTTACCTGTATGACTTGCTTGGGTTCTGTAGTTCTAGCTCCATGGTTGCACATCTAAAGGTCTCTCAGTCCTGCACCTGACTGTTGCTTTTTATTGCAGATGAGTCCTGAGGCGTACAGCGACAGCATTTATGGCTACAGACCTGAAGAACTGGATGTTGATGTAAGTTGACTGGATATCCTTGTAGCCGTGTATAAACAGAACAGATTAATTGAATGTGTAAATACCGTCTCTGTACACCAGCACTTCACTCTTATTACAATAATTACCTGTCTGTGTTTCTAGATGCCTGCAGTGACGCACATTCGTAATAGATACACGTGATACTAACGTAACATTTGTTAGGTAAAACACAGAGAAATGCACTTGCAACTTCATCTGTCTTTTCCCTGCAATTATTGACCATTGTATTTGGTACACCACCATGTAGGGACGCTTAACTTGTAACCCATCTGTTGCTGTGCACAAACTGTTAATCAGTTTGTAGAATGGATCGACCGCTGTCCTCATATTACAGAACTCCGTATTTTAACATCGGCGTACACTGCTATATTATCACTCAATTATATGTAAAAAGAGTCGTTTTCTTTTTCCACAGTAAAAATGGTAAAAAAGCCAATCAGTATGTGAATCTAGAATGATATTAAATAACCCCCTGGAAGCACCTCGTCCTTTTGTTTGCAAGATGCAGCATCCATGGTTTCTCTCAGGGTAAATAGAGGATGTTTTAAGTTCAGTGGTGTGAAAAGAAATCTCTCAATATATGTTTGACTAAGCTAACATTGGGCAATTATATCATTAGTTCCACTATGTAGGATTCAGCCCCCTGAACGCCCCTCCCTTACCCCTCTCTCTCCAAGCGCGTATTAGCGCGTACGGTGGCCATCAGGTCCCCGGAGCATACTTCCAAGTACTTACATTCACACTCCCTTGCTTTTTCCGTGATAAATAATAAGTGCGATCCTCCATTTTTCAAAATTCGGCTTCTCTAACTTGTTATCCAGCGCCAGCAAATGAATTCCTTTCATGCTGCCGCTTCTAAAAACATGAAACACGGAAGGCGCTCTCTACAGGTTTGTCCATTCTGAGCTACTGTAGCGGTGCAGCATGGCGGCTCCGTAGAGGTCGACCCGCCCCCTATGTGGATATAAATGGCTTAATGTAATCTTACGGAAACACAGAAATTTGTAGTTGCAGGTAATGATACACTAATGAAAACACACTTATGACTTCAATAAGTATTTTATATATATAAATATATCCTCTGTTTCTGCTAATAGATACCCTCAAAATACTACATAGTGGACCTTTAACTTTATTTTATATATAAACAAATATATAAATATATAAACAAATTCAGCTGAAAAATATCCAATAACGGCACTTTGGCCAAAAGAGAAAAAAAAGATGGTTTTAATTATAATTAGAAGTGATTAAAATGCTGTTTGCTCTATAGTGCCACTCAGGGGGAGGGGAGTTGCCACTCACTGTTTGAGTTCAGAAAAGCTTACATGCACATTATGAAGGTTTCTTCTTTCCTGCATGTAAACATTTCTAGTTTACACTATGTTTTAGTTTATAGTGCTGCTGTCCTGAGAATACCCGCTCATCGGTGGCCCTGTGGCTCTCCTTTTGTTATGCTGTACCTTCATGACAAGAGAGGAAAAGGAACTTTACTCTCGCTCGTTTCTTTAGGCAAAGTTAAGCAGATTGTGTGAACAAGGCAAAGTGGTGCGGACACAAGAGGAGAAGCTTCAGCAACTCCACAGAGAGAAGGTAGATCTGAATATTTCAGTATCCTTTAACTGAGCATTCTGTGATATAATATTTATTAGTTTTAAAAGTGATCATTATTGGTTCGAGCCTCATGAGCACACATGGAAGTGCTGTTTGTATTTTTCATCTCTTGTGTCTGTAGCACACCCTAGAAACAGCCCTTTTGTCAACAAGTCAGGAGCTTGAAATGAGCGCAGACAACCCAGCGACTGTGCAGACCCTCATACAGCAGAGGGACGTACTGCAGAGCGGCCTTTTGAGCTCCTGCAGAGAACTGTCCCGCGTCAGCACTGTGAGTCAGTCCATACGCACACAGTACCAACCAAAAGTTTGGACACCTTGCAATTCACTGGTTTTTTCTTTATTTTTATTACTTAAATGTCACTTCATGTCATGATGTAAAGATGGATTGTCGTTTCTCTTTACTTAATTGAGCGGTTCATGACATAATATGGATTACTACAGTACAGGCGATTTACTGTACACCACCACGACCTCCACACAACACAACTGATGATCTCAAACACATTAAGAAGGTAAGAAATTCCACTAATGAACTTTAGACAAGACTCACCTGTTAACTGAAACGCGTTCCAGGTGACGACCTCAAGATAATGGAAATAGTGTGCAAAGCTGAATCAAGGTGAATGCTGGCTACTACGAGGAAATTAAAATATGAAACATATTTTGGGATTTATTTTGTTTTTCACTTTTTTTTTTTTACACATAGTTTCATATATTTTCCATATGTCTTATTTCATAGTTTTGATGTCTTCCATATTGTTCTACAGTAGAAGATTAAAAAAAAGAAAAACCTATGAAGAGTAGGGGTGTCCAAATTTTTGACTGGTACTGTACGTTCAAAGACATGTACAATACAATTAGGGAAATTACAATACAATACAATTAGGGAAATCCCCAATTAGGGAAAAATATGTTGCAAGTTGTCAGTTGTTTTATTTGATGATCAGGTCTGTCAAAAAACAGTATTACAGTGAAATCTATATGAATAATTCCCAAAACTAACGACAGAGAAATGAAAAACCACTCGTCACATTCCTAAATTCCTAAACATGACCGTAAGCCAGCCATTCCCTGTTCACTGTCTACACTGAAATCCACGCCCTTTGTTTGTCCTGTTTTATCCATAAAACAAATGGATCATTGAGGTAGATGATCTCCTGACTTGATGAAAATCTGTGATCTTCCACGTTTCGCTTTTTTACAAGCGGCAGTGTGAATCCGGAAGTAAGCTCCAGAAGGATGACAAAGAAGAAGAAAGGAAGACTAGAAAGAAAGTTTGCGAACCCAAATTTTTGAAAAATTCAGTTGGAGCTGCATTCAGTTGGTTGAATCCTACATAATGGACTTTTAAATGAATGTGTACATAATTGATGAAATTCAATGTTATTTGTACAGCGCTTTTATAAACGACATGAAGAAACAATGAGAAGAACCAGACTCAAAAGGGAACCCATCCATGTCTGGGCGATACCGGACAGTGCCTAAATCATAAATAATTTCCCTTCTATAACTATGTTCTATAGAGTTAAAACGTGCAGTTGTGTGAACAGGAACTTATGAGCTCATGAGAACTTATGAATATGAGCATCAGGGTTATTTCTGAATTCACTGTAGTTTTAAGATGATGTCTATTTTGTTGAAGATATCTACTGATGGAGACGTGAGTCCAAAATGCTGTTGACATCAGAGGTGTGAAACTGAAGTGAATTTCTTACGTGAACCCAGCTTTACAACATGAAGTCAGAATTATGAGAAACTTTCCTGAGAAGACTTGAAGAGTCTTAACTTTGCAAATATTATCATTTAGTAAATGTTATTTCATCGAATGGCAGAAACGAGCCTATACACATGTAATACCACCTGTTATATCCAAAACTGTAGACATGAGAAAAACACATACTATTTTGTATTTGAAAGTCACAATTCCCTGGAGATCTTCATAAATCTCTTGCTTGTTTTTTGATGGTTAGCAAGCAAATCATGGCGTCATTGTGTTTGTTTGGGCTTTTTTCAGGAGCTAGAAAGAAGTTGGAAAGAGTATGATAAGCTGGAGGCCGATGTGACTTTGGCCAAGAGGAACCTGCTCGATCAGCTGGAGGCTCTTGGCAGTCCACAGGTAGCTGCGCACTGTAAACCTTACAATTCTCCATATCTGAAAATAAATGCTGGCACTTACCATCATATATATAAGACAAGCTGGTACAATGTGTGTGTGTGTGTGTGTGTTCACAGACAGAACCCCCCAGTCAGCAGCATGTGCAGATTCAGAAGGAGCTGTGGAGGATCCAGGACGTGATGGATGCACTGAACAAAAATAAGCCAAAGAGAAGCGCTGAGCCAAGTGAGACTCTCACTCTTTCTCTCGCTCTCTGTATAACACATTTTTATTTCAATTAAAACGACCTATTTAGAGTATAAACGTTCTAGATTTAATGTTTGCATGATTTTTCACAGGCTTTCCACTCTCCGGTCTTCAGAAAAAGGAGGTATGTATATATGGCCCAACAAAGCTCTTATTTCCTTTCACACACACTTGAGTTTAATCTCAGTGTGACGGTCAGGGTCCAGTATGTGATTCACCTCCCAACAGTGGCCAAAGTTTTACCTCTATCTTGGGAATATTTTCAATCTGTAGGAGTCAGATTCAGTGCCCCCACGTCCTCCGCTTCCCCACCTTTATGAGGGCAGAGGGCGCCTGTGTGTGCCCCACGTGCCAGGCCCCAGCCACACTCCGCTTCACCCACCTCGCACAGGTCCTCACCAGCCTGAAGAGCGCAAAGCAGCCCAGCGCAATGGCAGTCACAGCGTAAGAGGCTGCTGAACCCTCATCCCATACCCCCATCATATCCATGCTCCTTCACCAACGTGTCCTGTGATCTTTCCATTCTTCACTTTATAGTGGGTTTTTTGGCCCCGAGATCCTCATTAATTCTATTGTGGTCATTTGTGTTTTTTATTTGTTTTGTTTTCTCATTTGAACATCGAGCTCAGTTTACAAGGGAGGATTTATTTAAGACTGCACTGTTAATATTGTGCCTCATCATATCTCCCCACATCATTCATATAAATGACACACTGTTGATCTGTGAGTAACAGGATGATTAATCCTGCCCAGGGTCCAGACTACAGGCTGTATAAGAGTGAGCCGGAGCTGACAACAGTGGCTGAAGTGGATGAGAGCAATGGAGAGGAGAAATCTGAACAGGCTGCTGAGAAAGAGCCCTCTAGTACTAAAGGTACCGAAGCACTTTTTACCACACGAAATTGGAGTTCAAAACTACTTTCATCCTGCAGACCTCATTGTGCAACACTTCCTCTTCTCAGTTTCCTATCCTGTGGGAGTAGTGAGCCCAAGGACAAAGTCGCCCATGCCAGTGTCCTCCACTATTGCTTCTTATGTGACTTTGAGGAAGGCCAAGAAACCTGAACCAAAAACAGTAGGTCCCGTGCACTAACCTCATTCCTGCTGTGGCTTGTCTGGGTCAAAGCACTGACGGACCAGTTAACACCAGACACATTTCTGAAGCCAAATGGCCACGCTTCTATATTAACCAGCATTTGTTTAATGAGTTCCGATTGCTAGCTATGTAATTGTGGATCTGTTATGGACGTACGAGGGTGTTAATGGTGACGAATGTCAACTGGAGAGCTACTCGTGTGACTCATAGGCAAGGCAACGTCAAGTAACAGAAGCACATAGAAGCATCAGTGGTAGGCATGCTGCGTATCTGCATGTTAAACTGTCATGTTAATTAAAGCACAAGCCACAGAATCCGGCTGCATTATGAACATCACACAGTCCTTATTAGAAAATAAAGTAAATTATTTTGTGGAACACCTTTATTTAACCCACCACCTTCACCAAGAGTAGCAATTATTCTGGAATATATATTTTGAATATATTTAAGGAACACACATTTACAGTTAGATAATACTTAACTAGGTTAGATATTTCAGGTTTAGATTTTTTTTATCTTGTCATTATATGTTATTATGTGTAGATTAATGACAAAAAAGTCAATTTTAAGTCATTTTAAATGAAGTCTTTAACATGGCAAAGTGCATCTACCCAAGTCCGACGTCACAGCATTGTATTGCACATACAGTTGCACTTATCTGCGGTTTATTCCAAATATAGTCCATATTGTTGCTGCAATTTGTCTTTTATTTGCATTTTTATATTTACCGTTATATATCATATTTATATACACCGTTACAGCAGCCAGGCAAATTCAATTGAAAAACAAACATAAATGTTTTACAGGGAAGGAAAGAACAAGTGCTTGTAATAGAGCGCTCAGTCTTTTTGTGTGTGTCTGTCTCCGTCAGAACCATCCAAATAGTACAGTGGAGTACATTAGCAGTAGCGTAGAGGGAGTTCGTCAGCGCATGAGTGTTGAGGAGCAAATGGAGCGGATTCGGAGGCACCAGCAGGGTGCGCTGCGAGAGAGAAGGAGGGAGGACGGTTCTCTTTCCCGCAGTCTTTCCTTCACCAAAGACACCCCCTATTACTACACTCTGCAGGTAGCTACATCATCCTTATACATCATCCATACACTGCCCCTCTCCAGATTCAGTATGATGCAGAAACATGAACTGTAATTGTACTATAGTAGTATTATACCATTATATATTATAACATTATGGAAGTTAAATTGTTATAATTAAATATTATGGCAAAGGACAGGACATACAAACATTCAGTTTTAATACCACACAGCAATATTAGATCATGTTAGTTTAGTTTGTTAGCTTTTTTCCATTAGCCCAGTATGGATTTCTTTTCTGTCTGTGTGCGTGTTAGATGAGCACAAAAAGAAGGGAGATGTCAGCTGACGACTCAAACCAGATCAGAGCCACTACGTTCAAAGAAAACTGCAAAGCAGTGGAGGTAACTCAACAAGAGCTGGGATAGCAGAATTCTTTCTTGTGTTTAAATAGTACCCATAATCCCTTGTGCTCTTTTCTTCTTTTTCTCCACTCAGCAGGAGCAGCGGAAAGTGATGTCAGGGTCTGGGTTTGGTGAAAAGTTCTCTGAAGCAGGCAGAAGCCCAGAGCATCGCAAACCCCTGGGCACTGAGGACAGGTAGGGGTGCGCGTGTGTGTGTGTCTGTGTGTGTGTGTGTCTGTGTGTGTGTGTGTCTGTGTGTGTGTGTCTGTGTGTGTGTCCGTGCGTGTCTGTGTGTGTACACACATGCATGTGTCCTTCTGTATTCTGCAATTTTGCATGTGCATACAGTTTGCTCTGTTGTATGTTAGTCTACAGACTGCAATGATGGTACGAGTAGACACAGAGGAAAATGATGATGACGAAAATCTTTCTGGACAAAGTCAAGATCAGATCATCAAAGACTCCTACAACCTGACGTCCTCCAAACACAGCACGACGGTTTCAGGTGAGACGAAGCGCTCTCTTATTAAAGCACGGTGGCATTTTGCTGACTGTTGGCATTGACAAAGTGTAAGAGGAATAAAACACTTTCTTTCTGTTATCACCCAAACTGTCGTGTTTTATTCCTTACTTATCTTGCTGACAAACTGTATGTATCTGTTTGTCTCTCTGACCATCACTGTGTATTTATGTCTAATGTATTAACGCATGCTCTTAATCTGTATTATTAACGGTTTGCTATATGGTGCCTGTTTATGGTCTTGTTTTGTCGAATGGTTTGCAGTGAACAGCCTTTCCAGCTCGCCTCAGTCTCCAAGCTCCTCTCCTCTTCCTTCCTCCCCTCCTCACCTCCCTGATGGTTCCCACTTCATGTGTGTGTAATGGAGAAAAAAGTACAGTAAGGGTTTACTGTCCTGTTATCATTCATCTTCTGTAACTATTCATACTTTACTGTTACTATAGGAAACATTCATGATTGGATAAGTATACAGGGTAGAATTTTAATATAATCTAAAAGTCATTGTGATGAATGAATGCGGTGTTAATTTAATAGCTTTACTAATCACTTTGGAGAAATCAGCTGCTAGAATCTAGTGTTTTTGTTGCAAACACCATGAATGCTTAATGGGAAAAGATAATCCTGTTCATGTTTACGTGCTGCATATAAAACTAAAGCCTCAAGTGAAAGAAAACATAAAACCCTGAGGGGAAAATAAAATGGTAAGTCTTTGTTTAGAGAATGCCACTGTGTGTCAAAAGGTCATGCATTGATTCATCATTGATCGTGCACTGATGATGATCGATATATTGATGACAAAAGTCAAGGATGTAGCAAAAATCTAGCCAAATTTCAGTCCTCAATGCTGGAGAAAGACTGTTGACATTTGAACTTACTTGGCTTGACTGGCTGGACCAGTGTTGTCCTGAGACACCTTTACAGAGCCAGGGCTGCGTACGAGTACTGGATTTGTTCGGTGCGCACACAGAAGGGACAGCTCGCAGATATTTGCTGAATTTGGCCACAAGTGTAGTGGATTAGAATTGATGACCGCGCCGTTGAGAGAGGATGCATTTCTGATTTAAATACACAATTTCATTTGCAGCATTCTGTTAATATTGTGATTGTGGACTTGCGCGCTCCTCAGAGAAGCAGACATTTCACAAGTCTTGGTGGCTAACCGGATCCTCTGATTTGAGCATTGAGCAGTTACTTTGTGATTGTGCATGTTACAAAAATGTTAAATTAATAATAATAATAGTAATAATAAAAATAAGTAGTAGTAGTAGTAGTATTAGTAGTAGTATGACAGAATAATGAAGTATATAGCTTCAGTATAGTATACATAAGTCTATGTCATGGTTCCTGTTTTCTTTCTAATTGGATCTTGTTGTCTTGCCATTTTTGTTTTAAAATAAGCCTTTATCTTTTACTATTGTGTGTTTATGATTTCATTTTAATTTCCTCACAAGGCAGTGATGGACAGGACACAGAAATCACTTGGAGAGCTGGGCTGCGTTACTTGACAGCCAATGACAAACCTTCTCTGAACTAATACAGCATGTGGTGCTAAAAGCCATAGAATATCCAGCTAATGAGAATATTATGAAGGGGGTTTATGTTTTATCTCATAAAATAAGCACCTGTATCACTTGTAAATAGATGAACTGAAATTAACACACCATTCAGGGCAGACGTTAAGTTGCACTTGATAGATTTTTTTAACATTAAAGATCACTATTAAGTTAGTATTAAGCCTTATAATGCAAGATTCAGTCTATTTAGGCCTTGCGGACAAAAGAATCTACTTACTTTAATCCCTTTCATTACAGTATAAAGAAGTGTTAGGGTTATATAGGCGGCTTACATTATAATGAAAGTTGCTCCACTCAAACTGGTAGTGTGTTAAGGTATGGCAAAAATAACATTTTCAGCTGAGCTGACAGCTGATTGTTTGTGCTCTCTCCCAGCCAGCATTGCCACCTACATCCCTAAACACTGACATGTGAAGGAGGTCCTAAAGGAGAACCAAAAACGCAGCCTTGTAGAGCAGCGAGAGGCCACACCAACAACCCCGTCGCAGCTCATGCCATTGCTCTAGTTACCAACTGCCACAGAAGAATTAGACAAACAGGTTACCTTAGAGTTATTAATGTTATTATTTATAATATTGTTCTTACTTTCATGTTTTGTTGTGTTTATGACGATTGCAAGTTTTATTCTGTGCTTGAGTAGGCATTTTGTATAAAAGGAGCAGTGCTGTGAGGAGGGTCTACTGAGTTACAGGTTTATGATTCAGAGCAGCCACGGACTCTTCAGTGGGTGGAAGTGGGTTAGAGCTACACACACACACACACACCTTGTTATTTCAAATATCCAGGCGTTATGCACAGAATCTGCTTATTCCTTTATTTAAAAAGTCTGCCTCTTTTACCGCCGTTGAAAACACTCCGGTTTTAGCATTCATATCTTTTGCACTGTATAACACCTCACTGAATTTTTTAAAGTAGTAACGTGTGGATAACAAATTATCTGTACAGAACCCATACAGTGTGAAAGATGATTTCATTAAAGCACTGCTATACTACTGCAGATGAAAATATATTATTTTAGCTTTGTAAAGAAAGTTTAGGTAGTCTGTGATTTCCTGCAGCACTGTTCCCCAACAGAACATTCATGAACATTCATTTTATATTTCTATGGCTGAGATATATTTAACTAAAGTATTAAAGAGAGTATTAAAAAAAAAGATTTGGTTTAGTGTGGTCTCTGTCCATGTTGGGGTCCAGATCTAGAGAAGTATAGCACATGTAAAGGTAAAAAGCAATAACCAGGGTTTTGGTGTTAACTTTATTGTAGAAGATGTAAAGATCATATTGTATATAATGTACACCATACAATAAAATTATAAAAGCTTATCTAAGGAGTCAATATGCAAATCTCATCTGTTTTATATCATGTGAAATAAATGTTGTTATAAAAGATGTCTGTCTATTTCTTATTTATTTTTTTTAACCTGTTCTGTATCTGACATTAAAAGTGACCTGCAGTCACATGTTGTGTTGATATAACAAGAAGTAAATGAATTCCAGGAGTAAATTCATTGCGCATTGTTAGGTTCATCCGGCTCGCTCAAACCAGTCAAATCCAGTTAGACCAGTGCTTAATGTTATTCAACCAGTTTATTCACATTCTGTGAATGTCATTGAATTTGTGCTTTAAATTAAAGTGAAATGCATGCAAGTAGGATTAGCTCCTTCAGACATTCAATGCTCAACTGCACAATGTGTGAGAAATAAATATTTAAAAACATTTGCCCAGCAGTAAGCAGGCACTCTTAGGAGGCCACATATAAATCCACGGCATGCTTATAGCCAAATAGCCGATCTACTGAAATCTCATCGGGTTCAATGATATTATAAAGAAGTTAATTATCTATGACTATTAGTCATTATAATACATTTTGTATCTGTCTCATTGGTTTAGATTTCATCAACAAAGAAAAGACAGCCTCGATTTTTTTTTTTTTTTTGGAGCTGCTAAACTATCTAAGGGTAGCGATACATTTTTCAAAATGAATTGTCTGTCATTTACTGTATCAAGCAGATAAAGAACCTTGATGCAGCAGATCCTGCATTACACCGGACACATAAGTTTGCATCTTTAGCGCCATCTGCTGGACTTGTTCGGGTCCTGTGTGTTTATTGCCCCACCTGCTGGACTGGCTGATCTTCCCATGCACTGTACAGTCTGTGAACATCTGTCTACTTTAAATGCTTAAATGTGCCTTATAATCCCACATATTAATGGAATGACTACTGCATTTTTTATTCCTTGCTGTTCAATGCAATACTCCACTACAATGATGAGCAAAAATCTCATTCACGCATCTGATGGAATAACATCATAAAGCTGAACATGCAACCCGAATTCCAGAAAAGTTGGGATAAATTAAATTTGAATAAAATGAAAACTAAAGACTCTCAAATCACATGATCCAATATTTCATTCACAACAGAA
The DNA here is from genome assembly GCA_030014255.1 of Parauchenoglanis ngamensis. Taxonomy (NCBI): domain Eukaryota; kingdom Metazoa; phylum Chordata; class Actinopteri; order Siluriformes; family Auchenoglanididae; genus Parauchenoglanis; species Parauchenoglanis ngamensis. The sequence goes on along the minus strand of JAQMYM010000004.1, from coordinate 17,420,034 downwards.
CATAGATAGCATAAATGTTTAAACTGAGAAATTTTACAATTTTATGCACAAAATAAGCTCATTTCAAATGTGATGCTTGCTACACGTCTCAAAGTAGTTGGGACAGGGGCATGTTTACCATGGTGTAGCATCTCCTCTTCTTTTCAAAACAGTTTGAAGATGTCTGGGCAT
>JAQMYM010000004.1:17382596-17397393 GCA_030014255.1 Parauchenoglanis ngamensis | reverse complement strand
CGCCTGACCTCACTAAAGCTCTTGTAGCTGAATGAACACAAATCCCCACAGCCACGCTCCAACACCTAGCGCAAGCCAAACAGAAGAGTGGAGCGCGTTATAACTGCAAACTCAGAGGGAGTAAATCTGGAATGAGATGTAAAACAAGCACCTATGGATGTGATTGATCAAATGTCCACATATTTGTTGCCATATCGTGTATTTAAAACTTTCCTGAAATAGAGTTTAAGTTAAAGTTCTTCCAGCCTTAAATGCAATAATTAAGACAGCAGTGGTGTGCAGTCTTGGTAAAGATTGCCTTTAATAACTTAATTCTTTTCGTTTAAGACTTTTATTCTTTTGTGGTCAATAGTTTTTGATTACTGAGCTTGCTAGACTGTTGATGGTTTTGTTAGTATCTTGAGACTACTTGAGACACAGACCACCTCCCTCCTTTTGTTGGAATGCCTCAGGAGGACCTTGATTTACATCTGCACAGTGTGCAGAGTTACAGTTAATGTGCTGCCCCAGAATGTGATTGCACACTTCATCACCACGTTTGGCAGCAGCACAGAGGCTAACCCTGTTTGAACCTGCTGTTTACTGCACTTAATGCAATCAGGCCAGGCCAATTCAGCTGAGTGCCTGCGTCATAACAGCCTCACTAATGGGGTGGAGCGCTACTGTATGCGTGTGTTGTAAACAGAGGCCTAGCTTCTTGTTTAGATTTGATTCAGCTGCTGCGTCTCTTATGTGCTTGCTTGGCCTCAGTCTGTTTCTGTCTGGCTCTTCTGTTTTTGAGAGTTTCAGAGCATGGTGCTATGGAAAAAAAAAGAAGAAATTTGTAAACAGCGAGAGAGGGAGTCAGACTGCCACACATACAAAGACCTTGTTAGAGGAATGATGTTGACAAAGAGAGGTCAGGGTGTAGAGAGAAGCTTTAGGGATGGTAAATAGGACTAATAAACTAAGAAATTGACCTGTCAGATATGGTACGATCAGGTTGTTGAAAGGTCTCCTCAAATATGACTTTCAGTACATGAACATGAACATTTATTTATTAAATAAATAAATAAATAAATAGATTTGTGCAATGTACTATGCTCAGTCTGGTGGTAGTGCAGAGCCCTGAGGAAGCTTTAATTTCTTTTTTTTTTTTGCTTTTACTTTTCTGTGCCTCCCTGTGTCACAGACTGCAATTGTTCATCTGACCAGCACGGAGATTTAGGGTTTCTGAAAGTGATATGCTCTGAGAATGTTCCTTATTTTGCAATTTTATGACCCTGTTGTAAACATCTGTCACTGACACCATGGTGGCTTCTGGGATTTGTTCTACTGCTTAGATGGTACTGTGTCCACATGTCTAAAATAATAGATGACCCAAAGTCCAATAGGGCATGAGAAGAATCTGTGTTCATCATATCCAGACACTGAAACCTCAATATATACAACAAACTCTGCATGAGCCTTTAGTCCCACAAGCAAGGTACACAACCCTAAGATATTTTTAGGGTGCAGTTCCTGTTTGGATAAGATTGGGTTTCCTGTTAACAGTTGATTTCAAATGCTTCAAATGTAGGTTTTCTATGATTAAAAAACACTGCCTATTTAAAATAATGATTGTAGTATTATTTTTTTTAAAGATTAGTTAAGATCTATGCATGCCTGCTACCATATCAGTTTGGCAAGTTGAAGAAAATAAGGCAAGAAAGGCTGCTTTATAAATCAGGGTTCTGATATTATCACCCTGCCAGATATGCTACATTTTGCTTCTGTGTCACACAGAACATATGACAGTTTGGTTGGTGGAAACAGCTGAGGTTTTTATGAACCTCTCCTATGCTTCAGTTGCCAATATATCTTTCATCCTCTTAACAGATAGAAACTGCCAGTGTGACCTGCCAGCAGTTGAACAATCAACAGTGGAGCGGCTGATTTTGGACCCCTTTAACTCTTTAACTGGAAGTGTTGCCTTTTGGCTAACATCTAAGTGTTGCCTTGCTGTAGCGTAGTGTAATGGTCTGGCAAAAGTGCATCAATAACTTAGATGAGTAAATTAACATATAAATGGTTATATGGTGCTTGTGCCTAACTAGTACTGCTTCAATAACATGGAGACGTCGAGGGCGAACAGGCCACAGGGACATCAGCATTTCTCCAATAATCCCTTAGCCATCTTGCGTGATCAGGAGTTAATGGAAAGGTGACAGCTCTACATGCATAATTCCAAGAAATGTGTTTTTAATCAAAATATAAATATTGAGAATTTCTACATTAGAACCAAGTAGGGGACCAAGTTCCAAAGTAAGGGAGTTTTTTAACAAAATTTTTATTAAATTTTGCTATTTCTAGAAGCAGATATGGGGCAGTATATGGGGCAGTATCTTAAAAGCAAATCATCAAAATTCACCAATAAAATTATTTTATGCTGTTAACAATGGACATTGTCACAAAGCAGCATTACAGAAAAACATCAATTCCCAATGAAAAATAATTATTATTATTATTAAATAATATTTATACATTTATATATTGTAATGAGGTAGCCAGAGGCACCAGTGGCAAGGAAAAATTCCCTGAGATGACATGAGGAAGAAACCTTGAGAGGAACCAGACTGAAAAGGGAACCCATCTTCATCTGTGTGACACCAAACAGTGCGATTATAAATAATTTCTTTTCTAACTGTATACTATAGAGTCAAAAAGTGCACCTGTGTGAACAGGAACTTATGAGGTCATGAGAAACCTATGAGTCTGAGCATCAGAGTCGTATCTGAATTCAATATAGTTTTACTTAAAGTCTATTGTGTTAAAGTTGTTAACTGTTCAATGATGGAGACTTGAGTGCAAAACTGTTCTTAGCCATTGCAGTCCTAAGACTATCCAAGCAAGAACATCCCGAGCCATCTATATGGTTTCTGTGTGGTAGCATCCATAGTACTCTCATGGTGATCTTCAGGCTGTCCGTGTGGGGCCATCTTCAGCGAGTGATTTTTCAGGTCAATCATGTGACATGCTTAAGAGCTCCTGTCACATCACGATCTGCTCCTTTCATCAAACTTTGTCTCCAAGGACGAATGGAGTACAGAGATTCATTTTAAAGCTGCTCACTACAGCTTTATTTCTCTCTCAGTATGTGCTCCCTTACTATATTTTTTCTGAGAGCATAATTGTTGATGGTCGTTTCAGAGATCCAGGGAGATTCAGAAAGTAGTAAACTTTTAAGTTTAGTCATATTATTCTTTTAGATTTTATATAGTCTTTATATATATTATCTTTTATAATGATTAAATACTTGAGAAAAAAAATGAAGCATCTAAATATATGCAGTGTTCTTTTTCATCAGTTTTATTAATTAACACCTAAATTAATTTATCCATTAGCTATCAGAATATATAATGATGAACAAAACATTAATGTGCAATCCATTCAATTGCCTCATGATTATTTTTGCAATGGAGATACCTAACCATTAAAGCATTAATTCTAGTAAACTGAAACTACTTCATAGCAGATTTTAAGCAATGTTGGTGCAAGAAGTATGATTATTATTATTATTATTATTATTATTATTTTCCTTGTCGTATATATGATGCATAAGTTGGTGACCTCGTGGGAACTTGATGGCTCGCAAAATGCAAACATAGTTTTATGGTCCTATTTGTACTCATACTCTATGGTTAATAACTTCCTCCTTTTTTGCATTTCTCTAAACTCTGGTATACGTTTGATTTCCATAAACAGAGTAACACATGAAACACATTAAAGACACTTCATGAATATTTTTCTTACATTTGTCTTATTGTCTAAGGAGTAAAATAAACTTTATTAAAGACTTTGCTTATTTGTCTTTGTGTTAATCATTGAATTTTTATGGGCATATTTTGTCAAGGTGTTGTTGCTTCCTCTGTATCTGACCTCTTGTAAAATAAGTCATAGCTGTAAATGTCTGCTGTGATGTAACTGGATTGAACTGGATCTCAGCTGTTTGATGTTGTAAACCTGTATAACATCTTGTACGTAAATCTGACCAATTACGGGATGGAGAACTTCTTTAAGATTCCTTTGTCACTGGACTAAAAATGTTTTACAGAAACAATCGAAGAGTTCACTGAATTACAACAGATCAATGACCCATGATCATTATCGATAGAGGCCACAATTATTTTATCATTGTTTTCTGGTAGGTAGAACAGAGACGTACCTAGTGCAATTTTCTAGATGTGCTCTAAACTTTTTATGGTTCTCTCTGCTGAAATAGTTTTAAAGTAAAAACAGTCACTTCGAATATATGACCTTTCGCAGGCTTATGTAAAGGGAAACAAATGTGATCTGAGCTTAAAGTCATCCTAACCCTGTCGGAGAAGTGACAAACTACCCACTCTGAAATGTACATATGAAATGTCTGGCTTTTCTCATGTTCGTGGACTCCCTCAACTCTTTCCCCCACATGTCACAAAGTTGATAGTGGAGATTTGAAAAATGAAGCATTTCCTTGTGGGTAGTAAGAGTTGCCTGCTATTTGGGTTGAAGGTGACGTCAGCAGACCACTGGTGTTTGTACCCTGTAAAAGAAAAGTGTATCTTAGTTTACTTTAAAAGGTACAAGTTATATGAGAAGTTAATATGTTTAGTATCTCTTTACAATGTATTAAATGTATTATTTTGCAACAACTTATGACAATTCTGTTTAAATAGTAATTATGTAAGCTATGTTTCAATTAGATCTTAAATGCATTGAGCCCTTGAATGTACTGAACTAGATTTAAGAGTGTAAATCATAAACACAATTGTTATTACACTTGAGGTACGTTTATAAATATATTACTGGGTGTACTGACGCACGTCATGTGTACTTCAGTACTGTAACTACAATGCGCTTAAGTTAATTTGAAAAGGACTTTTAATGTCACTTTTAAAAATCCCAAAAAATGGATTTAAGTGTATTTTTATAAAATGCATGCCAAAATATGCAAGTGAAAATAACTAAACACATCTCACTACTTTCAGACCTGTAGCACAAAACCGCTGAGCTCCACTTCCCCAAACAGAGTCGAGCATGGTGGCCAAGAACTCTGTACTGAGCCTTCAATGCTGACATCCGCTCTGTTCTGGAGCAATTAAGTTAACAATGTATAGCTAAGACACACATTCTACTACACATACACATATTCAGTACACTGATTTGCCACCTAAATTAAGTATTTTAGTTCTAAAATGCACGGACATGCAGCACACTGATAATTACATATCACAATAATAGCACCTCATCACACTTGATTGAACGCTGTGAATGTCTACCAAACCTGGAAAATGGTAAGTAAAAGTTTTAATTAAATAAAAAAAAGAAATTACCAAGAGTACATTTATTGAAGCATGAATTGATATCCTGCAGCTTTAAAAAACAAAAAAACAAAAAACCTTTTAGTAATATAGTAGGCTTAATTTGAAAATCATTCATATTCATATCACTGAAGTATATTTTTTGAATGAATCCTACAATATAAACACAATATTTACAGTGTTCTCTAGATGTTTGCAGCAGTACACAAAAATTTATGCAATAATTGAAATGCAAGTTAAATGACCTTTTTTAAACATTCACTGTGCTTTAGTGCAGCAGTATTTAACTAAATTGTGTGAAGGTACAGTTAGTAAAAATTGGTGATTACAAACTGAATGGGCAACAATTACCTTCCAATACTTAACTGTTAATGATTTGTGTAAGACTGTGAATGGGACAATTTGAAGAGGTTTGTTTTGTTTTACTCTGGTTGTGGTTTTATGTTTTGGTTTACTGAGGTGCCTCGTGGTGCCATAAACATATACTTACCTATCAAATTTGTTTGTTTCTTTTTTTTTTTAAACAGTCCAGGTTTCTATGACAGTAGAGAGTAAATAAAATGAAAAATCTGTAAAACTATGTGTAAATCCTCCTTTTCTCTGACCTAATGTGTCTAGCCCTGCACTTCATCTCTGATCTGATGAGATCCTTTCAGGTAAACCAAAAAAATACAAAAATGCTTGCGATAAAAGCATACAGTAATTTTTTCAATCGATCCACTGAGATACTTTATTGGGTGTGCATCTGGACTGCAGCCCTCCACCAGATAACCCCTTCTATAGCATGTTGAGAAATAAAGTAATTGAAATGTACTAAAACACACTTTAAATGCTTTTTAAAAATTTGTCTTTTTAAATAATACACACAAGAAATACATTTATTATAACAGAATAGTAAAACATAATTTAAAAAAGGATGTTACTTAAAAGGGATTACTTTAAAAATCCAGAAAAGCATATTTTAGGTATATTTCCTGGAAGTACATGAAATGAAAAATGTATTTTTATTATTCTTTACATACTGTTTAAGCAGTTTGTTTACTTAAGAGTATGCATTTTTAAAGTGTATGATTTCTTTTCATTAGTATGAGAATTGTGAAGCTACCAATCCATGTTTAAAGTACAATACTTAATATACCGATTTAAATATAAATAATTGCACAAGATTGTCCACCTTAATGCTTATTACTGTCTCCATTAATAAACTCAGAAAGCAGGAGCTTGCAACTCAATGGTAATCTGGCATTCCACAGCAAATCCTAGCAGGAATTTGCCATTTAAAGGTGCTAAAAATTCATTACGATGTTATTTCTCAAACCTTTGCCAGCTCATTACATGACCATACACATGGTTTTAATTTTACTGTATTTGCTTTGTTGGCAGTCTTTATCTTCTCTGTAGGGAATGTGAACCTTTAATAACCTGCTGTGTTTCAGTTTAGTGTTTGTTTCCTTATGGTTTTATTCATATCTTTACATATTTGTAAATTCTTCTCTTATATGTTAGAAAAGCCCAGTACTTTCAAGTGGCCTGAGAACTGCTTCAACAATCAGTCTCTTGCACCTGGAAGGGATAATGGAAAATAGCTCAATGCTGAGTGTGCTAGTATTCACCTGGAAATTTAAAAGGAAAAAAGTCTTTAACTGTAAATTCCTGAAAGGTTAGCAGCTCTAAGCTTATCAGCATGCCGATGCAAAAGGAGTTGGATGGAGTGTGTTTTCACTTGGAGGGGAATAGCGCATTTCTGATGGACTTCCTGGACTTGCAGATTAGATTGGGGAACAAGATTGGTTGGTCTGAGAACCTCTTGACTGGCGACAGAGAGGAAAACCAAAGCTCAGGGGACGAGTCTGTTACATGGACACAAGACGCTGCAATGAGATTTGCCTAATGTGACAAAAAATGACCAGGCAAATTAGCAAGAAGCAGTAATAGCTTTAATGTTAATGATATTTCTTAGCTTTCTTAGCTTGCTTCCACTTAATTCAGCATCATCCACCACTGCATCTCTACATTCACCTTTTTTAAATGATGTAGAATACTTTGGGAGAGGGGCATGGAACATTTTTTAACACTGAATAGATGTTAAATAGGTGTCCTGGACATTGTCATTCAATCACAATAAAAAAAGGAAAAATAAATTAAAAATATTCATGTAGACTTCTGTTTGGTTTTCAATTATTTTGCTGGAAATTGTTTGTAATATGTATTGCCATCCATCAGGAACACACACATGCACACACGCACACGCACACACACACACACACACACACACACACACACACACACACACACACACACAGACACAGAGAGACAGAGAGAGAGAGAGAGAGAGAGAGAGAGCACATCGCAGAAACCAGCTAGAAATGGTTTATTTATTTTTTTTAATAGTCCTAGTTAAAGTGTTACTTTTGCATCACTTTTGTTAAAAGTGCATGGTTTGTTCATGGTAACACACTGTATTAAATAATGCCAGTTAAATGAAAACCTATTAATGCAAAACATCTCTGATACTTCATTTACATAACTGCACATAATATATTCCAGCCAGGGTTCTGAATGAATCATTAATAACTATTAACCTGCTATTTACGAGCTGAGTAACAAAACTCTTTCCTGATGCACTTCTATGTACATGATGAACTCACGCACTGGAATTCTCCTAGTGCTGCCTGTCATTTTTCAAACTTTTTAGCAACATTCCTGGTGTTGTACAAAGTTATGTCCATAAGGCATGAGGAAGAGCTGAAAGTGAGTAGTCATCCTCGCGGGCCCAGGGCCGTGTGGTCCCCTCAGGCTCAGCCACGTGAAAGCACACTTTTGTGCTTGAGCTCCTGTTCCTCATGCTGAAGTGGATCCAGACTGTTTTTTCTGGCAGCCCTTAGACAAACATAAAGCAATTACTTTGCACACTAACCCTTGCATCAAAATGTATGATGCATAGCTTTATTTGGTATTATCAGAGAAAATTACGGAAATAAATGTCCATTCCGTTGGGTCCTAAAAAGGGGAAGTGAAAGATGAAGGAGTAAATCATTTTTAAGGGTATGTGCAATGTGGCCTTAAAGCAAACAGCCTACACTCCAGCTGTTCTACATTGTTCTTAATAGCTGACAAACATAGTGTGGGGAAGTATATAGACTGTTAATTATTTTTTTAAAGGTGTCAGATCAATTAGATAAAAGAAGTCCTAGTCAAAGATTAGGATGGCAGGAAACAAATGAAAGAGAACTGGCAAATGATACTTTCATAAGCACATTTAATCATACTTTATAGGATATGAAAAGCACAAAATTATCATGAATTAGAAAAGTTATATCCATATAAAATGACTTACAGTTGGGGATACAATACTCATCATTTAGGATGGATACTAATACACTGCATTATTCCTTTTATTTATTTGTTTTTTATATTTCAATGGGTTGTTTATGGAGACAAATCATTTGATAAAAGAATTATATCTATTTCTAAATGCAGCAATGCCACACATTCCATACCACAGGCAAGCACAAATGAGAGTATATTCACAAATATTGAAAAAGCACTTGTTGAATTCTAGGACGCTTACTCATAATTTCAGTGTTTTTTTTCCCTGAACGCCAAACAAAGAGCTTATTGCTCATTATTCAGTGATTTATTTTTAACTTCATAAATGAGGATTGTTTTTTGTTTCCATGGATAACAGCTAGGATACTGAGCCTGAGTTGGTTAGGTCAACAGCTGTGGCCCATGTGTCCAGAGTCTGCGTTAGAGGCCATCTTGTCCCATAAAACAATGGAGAGCAGGGATTGGTTAGTGAAAATGTGTGTTTTACTTATTTCAGTGCTTTCCCCAGACTGAGCATGTGGTTCAGAAGCCAGAAAGTAATAAAGGCCTTATTCAAAGCAAGCTACTTATTGACCCTCAATGAAACATTATGAGTATTGACCATGCAAACTAGTGTGAACAAAAAACTGAGCAATAACAATATCAAAGACTGTGTTTGAAAATTCTCGTTTGCCTCTGAAGAATGCAGCATTTAAATTATAAGGTAAATTATAAATTATAAATAATAAGGTAAAACTACCAAACAGGTGTAAATATAATGACTGTAGTCCACCACTGACCAGACATTGAATGGTGATGAATATTTTTCAGCACAGCAGTGACACTGGTGGTGATATGGCAGCATGTCTGATGCCTGGTTTGTAGACACAGTTAATGACTACTTTATAGTGGTGCTGTGAACCCTCTAAAATTTTCTATATTTATGTGAACTGTAACTGTACCTCTGATCAGTCCTGCATGTCAGTCTTGGAGGAGTTTTATCCCATTCCTCCATACAGATTCAGGACTCACTGCAACCCTGATCAGAATAAAGTGAATCAGAATAAATGGTAAATCAGAATACCCAAGATTAATTAAATTGTCACGCAGGCATTCCAGAACATTCAGTGTAACTATGAATTGTTAAAAAGTTCATCAATAAGGGAAAAACTGCATCGTTGGCAAAGGGCTGTGGTATAAGAGAAATAGAAATACACATAATAGAATTATAAGATGTGCAGTAACAGCACAGCCTGTCGTGTGTTATTCTTTATCTATGTTCCTGTTTTTATTAGTGCAAAAATGTCAAATGTATGTCACGGGTTCTTCACTTGCCCTTCTGGGGAAGTTTCTCTGTAGAACCCTAGAACAGTGCGTCCCTATCAGAAAACTTTCCAAACTAGTATACTTTTAAGGAGCAAAGAACCCTTAACTATTTAAAGAACCTATTGAACAACCCTACTGTGTTGTTTAAAAAGCATTTATCATTTTTCTTAGTTAAAAGCCTTATACAATGCTATATATGCATCTACTGTGCTATCTGTTTATTTTTAACATTTAATTCTTATATACAAATTTAATTATATTATGTGACTGGCTAAAGCAGTACAAGTGACAAGCTTGTTTTCATACAGAAGCATAACATAAAGTGAACTGCTGCCCAGTACACAGGGTTGGGAGGGTCACTTTAAAAATGTATTCCGATACAGTTACTAATTACCTGCTAAAAATGTAGTCAGTAACTTAATCTAATTACCACAAAATTAAAGAAAATGTATCTGATTATTTCTGTTACCTTTGGATTCCCTCAATACCAAGTATGTGGATGATGATAGTATTTCCTCAGCTGGAAGCAGAACTTGCACTGTACTGTGATGTTGTTCCCCTTTTCTGATTTAAAGACAAAATAATAGTGAAATTTCCACCCAGTGAACACATTTTTTCACCAGAGGCCATGATAATGAGTAGGTGCCTGTAAGATTAGCTCTGATTTCACTCCCGACCAGAGTGGTGATGTGAGACTCGTGACGTGTTGTAATGTGGCACATGTGCAGGTAGTATATCACTCTTATTTAGGGCTGCAACTACCGATTATTTTGATTATTTTTGATAATTTTTTTATTTGATCATTTTTTATTTTTTTATTTTAGGGTGTTAATTTAATAATATTTCCTTCATTATTCAATTGGATTTCTTTTTTAAAAATATATACAAAAGAGTTATTTATCAACACCGCTACAGAACTTTTTCTTAACTAGTTTTAATTAAATTACAACATTAGTGTAATTTATCAGATAATCTGTAACAGCATGAGAATATTATCAAGTGCTCATGTGGACTGTTGATCTTCATTCAGTATAAACATCATATATGACTGGTGCTGAATAAACACTCAGACTAACTCATGGTGACGGTGTGGAGCCTACAGCGGTTACTGTTAGCACTTTTTAATCACTTACCACACTTTCTGCAGCTGTGTGTCTGTATTTCAAGCCATGATTTGTTCAAATTTCAAACAGACAAATTCAAAATAAAGATAAAATAAATGTCAGCTGCCTGTTTCGCTCGCTGAAACTCTCCAATGCTAAGTTCATTTGGTAAGATGGAGACTGAATGACTTGATACACAAAACATACACCCAGTATATTGTGTGTACTACGAATATACAATCATTTATCAGCTCTACTGGGTTGGAAAAATAGGCTAGTTTTACTATTTATAAGCTAAATGAATTAAATAGCTTTGGTACTTGCTGCCTGACAAAGCTTTTATGGAAGGTTTAAGCAGGAACATCATTCTCCCACTGTTTCTGACATTCCTACAAACCAATCATTATATTACTCACATTAAAACACAAGTTATGTCAAGAGGCCAGCAGGGTAGTGTTCTGTAAAGATGCATAATGATGTTTCTGCTCCGCTATTTCAGTCAAATGGTTTTATGAAGTGATGTAGCATGTGCAGGGTGTTTCATAATGCAGTTCAGCTAATAATAAAATGAATTGGCAATTATTTTTATATGAGATTTTTATCGATTTTGTTGTTTAGTTGTTGCAGACCTTAAGTAGTAATCCTGCTAAATAATCCCCTTTACTTCTACATGTGTGTGTAATTTGTTTACAGCTTTTTTTTGCTGTAACTTTAACAGAACACAGTTACCTTTTTTGTATCCTAATTACAAATATATATATCACTTTTTATCCACCATATTTGTTGTTGATGTAAAAATTTCCACACATTTTCTAATTGTTTTGGCTCTAGCAATCAGGGGTTATGGACTAATGTCTCACTTTACAGTCTATATTGCATGACAGATCGACCTGACTGAGATGCAACCCACAAAGCAATACAAAAGCAGAAAGGCTTCAACAGAGACCTGAAAAGGTTATACAAAACCATTAAAGGGTTACAGCTGAGAAAAGGCTGCTACTTTTCTCCTTTCAAGATTTCCTCAATGACTGGTTTTGCAGTAATGGTTGAAGCCAGCCAACCAGGAACAGACTTATCATTAGAGATCTCAGAGCACTGCAGCCTGCCTAGCATCTCCATGGTAAGAGGGAGGGATGGAAAGAAAAAAGGGAGAGAAGAACAGATTGAGTGAGAGAGAGATAGAGGGGAGAGAGTGCATTTGTATTTTTGCTAGAGATGAGAAAATGAGGATGAGGGCAATCAGGACAGGTGGGCTTTGAAGTGCTCTTGTTGTACAGAGCTTTGTTGTTTTCCATTTGCACGGTGTGTGTGTGTGTGTGTGTGTGTGTGGCACAATCAGACACATTAAATGAACTCCTACACAGAATGAACTCAGCAGATGATATCACTGTGTGTATGTTGCCTTGGTTAGCGTGTTCACTGCAGTATAGCATGGTAAGCATTGTGCTATGTAGGATTTTCACATGATGTCGCTTACAGCAGGGTCACAGTCCAGTGAACACCACATGACTCCAGAGAATGTGTACGTAAACACTGACTCACACATACATTTCATAGTGTACTTTGCAGTTCACCATTGTTCAATGCTGGACATTTAAGCAATCTAATTAATGTATAATACAACATTGCAATCATAATTCTAATCCAAAATAATTATTAAATACGAGGCTTGCTCTCATATTTACATAATGATTGCATATTTTTATAAGATTTTCCTGTGAATATTTCGGCATGGGGCATGCTAGGTAGTGTTGCCGTTTGACAGATTCAGCTTCCCTGATTTGAGCTTGAGCTCAGGTTACTGTTTGTGTTTCACATGTCCTCCTTGTGTCCATGTGAGTTTCCTTTGGGTTCTCCAGTTTCCTTCCACCACCTGCTGATAGGTAGATTAGTGACTCTTGTTACGAATGTGTGTGCGTGTGTGTGGTGCCCTGTGGCTGATGTCCCATCCAGGGTGTATTCCACCCTCACACACTGTTCTCCACTGTGAACCTGACCACCAGGATAAAGTAGTCACAGAAAATGAATGAATTTTGATAGCTAATACTGCTAAACTTTACCGTAAAAGTGCAGTCTGAAATATTGTAAGTGTTTCTACACTTTCTACAGTTTCTTTACACTTACTACAGTTTCTAAAATCTAATTTTAAAAACACCTTAAAAATTCCCAATGTTGACATGCCAGAGATATAACTTTTTTATTTCATCTCAAATGCCTGTTTACATTTTTCTGGTCCTGAAAAAAACTCAAACAACAGCTTTAAAAGCTCTGTAACTTTTCCATAAAAGGCAACTAATGGCTAATTTTAACTGAATGTGATTAATTTTGCAGCTAGCAGAGTGCTAAAAAATACAAACAGCTCCTTTAAGCTTAACCACAATAACCAGAGGAAGCCTCTGTTGGCTTTTATACCTTGAATTGGTCTAATGAAGAAAAATAAAGGGAAATTCCTTCTTATTGTTACTTTCTGACACTGCATTGACATAAAGACTGTAAAATTACATGGCCAAATTCATAGCTAACCTAAAGTGTTAAAACATGGCTCTCAGCCTTGTGAGAAAATAAATAATAAGAAGGGCTGGGAGTTATCTGACCCTCAAGGATCAGTCAAATCTCTTCGAGGCATGTTTTGTCTTCAGCTTTTGGTTATCTAAGTTCCTCTTATATACTGTAATCCCCCTCTCATAGCTGTTACTATTCATGTTTTATCATCATCATTACCAACCCTTTATTCTGCTCCGAAAAGCCTTTCAGTTGGTATGTTGTTAAAGCAAAGGGAAAAATGTGCAGATCATAAAACATCACACTCGTATCTCAGATGTTTTGGCACCTTTTCACATCCGTGTCCTTGAAGTGAAGCCAAAACCGGGGTAGCCGAGAGCAAGGAGAGGAAGACGTGAACATCCGAGCCAGCTCGCTGTAATGCAGCTGCTTGCAGATTAGCCGAATCAGCAAGACACTCAACGGGCCTGCTGAATGAAAAGTAGCTGTCTGTCTGATTGCCTGTCTTGTTTGTGTCTCTTCCGGTCCAGGAAGCACACACTCTCGCCAGGACCATGAGCGATGAGCCGCCTCTGCTGACCACCCTCACGGACAACGCCACTGTGAGTATCCCTGCCTCCACACCACACACAGACTAAACAACTACACGCTTAGAAAAAAAAACTAGCCAAAAGGAACCCATATAGGTTTTAGGTAGAACCCTCTCCTCTGTAAAAAGCTAGAACTAGAAGCCTTGAGGAACTTGAATCTGGCTAAACCTTTCTTCTGAAATTTCAGAAGAACATCAGACATGCTTGATTCATAACTTATATTTCTGTTTTGTTCAAAATTTAGAGTTTTAACTAAAATAAGGACAATACTTGATGTTAAAAAAAAAAAAGTGAGTAATTGTTGCAATTGATGGTGATTGTTTTTTTTAATGCTTTTTTATAAGACATTAATTTAGCATGTTTGGAAGGAGTCTCCAGTGTCAGCATTTTGTAACAGTAAAAAATAGGTAAAGCTGTAGCTTTAGGTTTTCAGACATGGCTTTGGAGGTGGCACAGTGGTGCAGTGGTTAACACTGTCGCCTCACAGCAAGAAAGTCCTGGGTTCGATCCCCGGGTCACCCAGGGTGCCTTTCTGTGCAGAGTTTGCATGTTCTCCTTTCTGTGCATGTGTGGGTTTCCTCCGGGTGCTCCGGTTTCCTCCCACAGTCCAAAGACGTGCAGATTAGGTCAACTGGCTACTCTAAAT
>JAQMYM010000004.1:17353602-17378058 GCA_030014255.1 Parauchenoglanis ngamensis | reverse complement strand
CTGGGTGACCCGGGGATCGAACCCAGGACCTTCTTGCTGTGAGGCGACAGTGCTAACCACCACACCACTGTGCCGCCCCTCAGATAAATTTATATATTTTTAATATTACTTAATATAATAAGTTATCTAATGATGAAATTCTAAATCTAATTTGATTTCCTTAATCTGATCCGAATACCAAAGGCTTATTTATGAGGATGAGTTTGGTAAAGTATTGTTATGTGACTTGCAAAGATATTTCATTATTATGTAAGCTTTAATTACAATGTATGTATGCAATATGGAAAATCATTATTTTAAAAAAAAATTTGTACTATTTGTATGTTAAACATGTAACATTTATGATTATATAGGTTTAAATAAAATAATACAATTGAAAAGCAGTGTTAAATATTTAATTTAATATGAACTTTATAACAATTTGATTTGGATCAGGGTTTATTTATTACTATTATTTTACTGTTAATTTTCAACATTTAATTTTTAATGTCCAAATTGCACTGAATCTTCAAAACACTGTGTATCTGTTTGACTCAATCAACTACTGATATTTGAAACAAGAAATCAGTCATAGTACAATAGCCTATAAGAAACAAACAACAGGTGGGATTACAGGAGATACACTTACAGATATTTGATGTGGCACAATGTCACATAATATGGCACTTTAATTTTATTTTAATTATTAGTTTAGTTTACTGGACAGGACATCTTAGCTGTATAGAATGAAGCACTGTCCATATAACAGCAACAATGAATTTCAAATGAAATAGTCATAGGCACAGTATTTATTTCTAATTTCTTTAGTCTACCGAATGTAATTTATCAGGTTGCATGTTCTCATGAACATTGCACCTTATATCTTCTGTTGGACCACTCAAGAAAACAATCCCATTTTAAATGTTTGACTTCATAAGCACGAGCATTCTTTGCTGGCACTGATATATGGGAAGATGACACATTTTCCCATGCAACCACAAACGTCTTTGTGTTTTGCCGCCTTTCGTAACAAGCTCAACCCTTCTATAGAGGTCATCCAATATGAAATTAGACTCTCGATACCACATAGCCTGATTTTGTGTTTATGTTACAGCAATCCATTGGTGATATCTGTGCACACCCTCTGGCCTGGAAAGTGCATTATCATTCTCTCTAACTATTATAACATTTTTTCTTTCAGAATTTTGATTGTAGTTGAACAGAGGATTTGTTTCATAAATACATGAAATTTTGTATGAGAACCTATAGAAACTTACATGTCCACCAATGTACATGTTTCATATCTGAAAGAAAGAAAACAAAGCAAAAATTAAAAATAAAATCTATGATACAGGTGTGAGTAGATTAGAAAGTCTTTTGCCACTGCCTGTAAAAGTACTGATTTATGGTGTCATGCAGAAAGACTAATGTGCCTGTGTGTACATAGGCAGTGCTCATGGTCATATTGACAGAAAAAGGGTGACTCAGTATGGCACATGATACAATAAAGGCAAGGATTATGAAATTACATCAACTTTGTTTTATTCCAATGACATTTTTGTACAACTACTAATAAAAATTTTGTCTGCTTTTTCAAAACTCTTAATACAAGTTAGGACAAAAACATTTGTGTGGACCAATTATATGAGTGAATGAGTCTTTCCGTTAAAAATTCTTGTACATAGTTGTTTCTCGGTGTATTTCTACAGACCAGTGTAAATGTTTTCCATGCTTTAGTTCAAAAGTTGGCCTGAAAAAAATCCAAGTGCAAAACCAGGTGTATAAAAATAAACAATACCGAACTATAATGAGATAAAAACATATAAGTGCGGCATGGTTATCCCAAACAGACCCCTGTTATCCCTAACTCTAGCAGACTGAAATTCGTCACTATGCCTGCATTACGGACCGCCTCACGAGGAGCGGAACACTGGCCTGTATTAGAATAAGCGAGCGGAATTGGAAGTCAGGAAAGATGGTTGTTTTTATGAGCACGGAAGACGGCTTTGTGAGGGCTAGTGGAGGCAAAGAAAGTGTAAAGGATAGAAAATATTAGCTCGGTAATAAACAGGATAGTAGGAATAAGCTGGAGAGAGGGAGGAAGAAGGATTCGTGCTGTGGAAGGAAGCAATGGCCTTGTGAAGAACGTCAGGAGCCTTTCTTTCTGCCTCAGTGCGCGTTAGCCTGCCTCCACACCACACACACACCACGGGATGGCGGGCGAGGGGAATGGAACCGACTGAGGTTTGTGCACAAAAAAACAGCGAATTCCGACTTTTCCCCTGCTCTATTTAAACATTCAGCGTTACTTTCTGTTTACTTAAGCATGTGATTTCGGCGACGCTCATTCTTGTGCAATAAATCACGCACAATGTTCCACGAACACCCTTCACATCAATGCATAGCCTAGGCAACTTCTATTTTTTTTCCACTGCACATCTCTCCTTGACTGATGGCAACGGGAGCGGAGTCAGACATCTGTAGAGGAATATCGAGAGCTGTGCACGAGAGTAACCCGCGCGCTGGTGAGCGCAACGCTTATGTGAAAGCCTGTGTGTCCCCTCTCTATCAGGACAGCGGTTGCCAGTGGTTTTGTCCGAATGCAAGCTGGAGGTGTGGTAAACTCTCGTCTGCGGCGTGTGTCGGCTCTGTGTCGTTTTGTCTTGCCTTGCTGCTTAAATTTGTAGACTGGGATGTGGAGCCCAGCTCCAGATGTAACAGTGCTCTCCAGGCTGACTCGGGATCTTCTTTTCTTTTCGTGAACAGAAGTGTGGTGGAGTTTTCCTTCACCTTGTGGCATCTGATCGCGCCTATTTTCACACTGGTGAGTGCCTTCTTCTGGGGCGGCCTTTACTTGATCCGCTGCGGAGTGCTGGACCGAACCATCGTTTTCCTGCTCATCTTGTGTCACTTGGGAGAAGCGGCGGCGCAGACGTTCTTGCATGGCTCGGACGAGCAGCTGCACTCTTTGACGGCTAGCGTGGTGGTGCTCGGCTGCTTGGCAAGCGGGGCACTCATGGTGATGCGACTGGGCCAGGGCATCTCCGTCATCGTCTTCATCAGCATCATCAGAGCCGCCTCGCTTATTTCTCTGCACAGAGTGCGCGCGAGCTGGAGACCGTACTTGGCGTACCTGGTGGGGGTTCTGGGCGTCCTGCTGGCGAGGTATGCTGACAGGCTGCTTCCGAATCAGGCAAGCCAACTGGAGGGCTGTACCTCCGTGACAGGGTCTAGAGAAGACCTTCTCGTGTTTAAAAGGCGCAGGAGATCCAGCTCCGTCGTATCATCAGAAATGGCACAGCACGGCTTCGAGGCCAGCAGCAAGTCGCACAGGAGAACCTCTCTGCCATGCATCCGAAAAGACCAGGTACAACTTTTCTTCAACATTTAAAACGGCAAAAGAGCGCGATGTTTCTCATATCTCTTATTGTTGGCATGAAAACAACAACAACAACAATAAAAAATATTAATATTTATAATAACAACAAAAACAACAATAATAATAATATGTCCAATATATTGAATATTACTGATATACACTGAATATTAATGTTCACATTACAGGAAAGTATTATGTCCCTGACTAAAAAGGTGTGTTTGTCTGCAGAGCCGAATTAAAGGGAATGTTTTACTCCCAGTCCCAGGGTTTGTGTGTGTGTGTGTGTGTGTGTGTGTGTGTGTGTGTGTTTTCAGAATGATTAGGAAATTGTTCCAGTGTGTTCCACCATTTCCAGATTGCCTCCTGGCACTTGTTTATTTAATACTGTTTCTGAAATGTTCACCTAGCTGAGGCAACTCAGATGTCTTTCATTTTTCCTTCTAGACACCAAAAAAAACAACAACAATTCAGTATGATCATATGAACCAAGTATCTGAATTGTAAAAATGTCATTTGAATCATTTGAAAAACAGGATTTTGTAGTATTACAAACATTATTCAAATAATTTACCAAACCATTCAAAATTATGGCTTTACATTTTACCATGTTTACTCAAATAAATACTTAAATACAAAACTTAACTGAGGCAGCACTTCAGGTTATATTGTTTTCTCATGATCCACACTGCATTGCATATGGCAGAAAGTTATAATATGTCTTGAACTGTATTCAGATTTATGTTATTAGAGTATTGATTCTTTTTCCAGACATTGGACAAATCATGGAAGTCTTTTGGTATTACAGTCAAGGCACAAATGATCATATTATAAAAACTGTGCTCATGTGTATGTGTGCTTCAGCAACAACACTGATCATTCATATGTGTCAGTGAGGTATATAATTGAAGGTTTACTTGATTTTGTTTTAATTGTTGAATAATATGTGTTTACGTAGTTACTATGTTTACGTAGTTTATGTAATTACTAGTTTTTCTTGACATCTTGCTGTATAAGTTGCGCCCTCTAGTGACTGAATATTTTAAACATGAATATTTTACATATACACATGATATGCTTATATAATACATGCATGTTTAGTTGGTCTCATCTGTGAAGTCCAGCCGGGTAAATACATCATAGTATAACCCATGTATAAGTCATTCTTCTCTGGCTCTGAGATTTTCCACTAACCTGTGCTGCTCAATGGAGCTGCACGATACAGACACACACACACACACACACACAGTTGTGTGTGGTTAATACAGATGTAAGTGGTTAAGCTTTTTGTGTGTTAAGAGTAGTGTGCATGAGTGACCATCTCGTTCTGAGCTCTTCAGTTCTTTATTAACCTGGTGCTCAGAAGATGAGGAAATTAACTTAGGAATACAGCTGCACTGACTAGGACATTATCTGTCACCCGCTCTTCAGAACACATGCCTCTGTCAATGACAGAGATAATATTGGTCTGTTATGAACATTGCAGCCACGTGATGTGCATTACATAAGCCTCTTTGAATGAACAACGTGCCAAAAATCAGTACTGAAAAAAATAGTCTTTTTTTCCTTCTTTTTATTTTGAATCAGTTTGTTTGTCAATAGAAACCATCTAATAACTTAAATGGTTTCCTAAGATTAGTAGGAGGGTTAACCTGGAAAGACACTACTACATATTGTAGTTCCCAGAATTAGAATCTAGGATTTTTTTTTAATAGAAACACTTCTGTAATGCGCAAAGAGTCATCTTCAATCCAAACTCCTCTCTGCCTTTAGCAATTGTGAGTGCCCCAGGACAGGCTGCAACTTATCCAAATGAAAACTTTTGAACTGAGCACAGGCTGCTTCAGACTGCTTTTAAAGAGCTGACTCTATCACTGATTTTACTTTTATTACCTGTTTTCCCTAATGTGTGCCTGAAGTTGTTTTTTCCTAGCAAAAGGACTGTGGAATTGGCAGTACCTTCAGGTTCTTTTAGATTGTGCTTTGGAAAAGATAATGGATTACGGTTTGAAGGAGACATGAGGGTGTGCCTGGATCTATTTGAGGAAAAATGAGGAAGAACAATATTCTCTCATTGACGCAAATGGAGATCCATGGAGACTGGTTATATTTCGGTGACATGTTTTATAAGGTCTCCTTATAAATGTTTTAAAAAGAGATGCAGGAATAAGTTTTTTCACCTCTCTCTCCCGCTCTCTCTCTTTCTCTCTATCCCCCCTCTCTCTTTCTCTCTCTCTCTCTCTCTTGCTTGCCTTTCATTTGCACTTTCTCTGTTTCACACCCCTACTGTTTAATTGGCCTCATTTACATTGTTGTGCCAGACAGAGATGCCAACAGAAAGCATTCAGTGTTTTACTCTCAGTGTTTTGTAAGGGGTCTTCGTCTAGCCAGGCTGTGCCTAACTTGGAATGTGTAGCTTCAGCTGTCTTGCATGCACAGCCAGCTCCCTGCCAAAAACCTCATCCAGCCAGAACCTCTCTAAACCTGTAATTTCACAGGTACGTCTGGTCATAGAAAGCCAAGAACCAGCAGTACAGCTGATTCAGAGGCATTAATTCAATCAAATCAATGAAAAAGCAGATGTGCTGCTCCGTCCAAAGCACAGATAAGTTTTACAGCTACGGTCCTAATACTCCACTTCCCTTTTTCCTCACTAACAGCTGCTGGCAGTTCAGCTTCTTAAAGAAATAGGCAAGATACACAACTTTTCCACTACGTTAAGCACAAGTAAATCATTAACCTAACTTAACTGTGTTTCGATTTAGGTTTGCATGTGCATACTGCATACTCAGCTGGAATATATGTATATGTGTGTGTGTGTGTGTGTGTGTGTGTGTGTGTGTGTGTGTGTGTGCATGTGTGCCACATGTAAGCTCCATGGCCCATGGCTGCTGAGAGGGAGCTTGTTATTTTAACCTGGGCTGGCTTTAGCCCAGCATGCCTTTTTCTCATAGGTCCCCTGCTAGCTGTCCATATGAGCTCCATTCCCTAGACAAGGCCTGTCTTGTTACACCACTCAATGGTGTGTTTTACTTTCAAGAATATATCAGGCAGATGAAGCGGGGGCCAGGGAGCGGGTTCGAGGTTTGAGCTAGCCGAAAGCAAAAAGTTTGTCTGCACATTTGTCTATAAGTGGCTATCTGCTTTGCTGTTTAAAAGGTTTTAAATTGTTGATGGATGCTTTATGTTCTTTCTCTAATTTCACAAAAGAGAAAGTGTTTAGTCTTAGGTTTAGGGTCTTTGCTCGCCAACAGATGTACAAACATACTGTGAACAATACATGCAATTTTGTATGCAAGGATGTCATTCAGGAAAAAAAAGGTCCATGACGGATCCCTGAAAATATAAAATCAGAATGTTAAAGTAATAGAAAATGCTGTTATTGGACCCACCCAATTTTGGAGCATAGAAGCAAGTGTGGTGAATTCCATCTGCTCATTTAAAAGCTTAGACTTGGCTGACACTTTTCTGCATGTCAGTATAACAGTCTGCATTTCTGCCGAAAATGCTGGCACCCCACCATAGAGAAAAGGAAGACTGAAGGGAAACTTTAGATTCCAATTGTAAACTGAAGATCATGTGTTTATCCTGTTTTTTTTTATACCATCAGTTAGCTATTATTGTGCCTTTAAAAAGCAGAGAATGAACTTGGTCTTAAAAATGGCACAGGCATGGTATGTAACTTGGCATAGAGTGGCATGTGTGGATTTATAATTTGTCATAGTGCATTTTTTTCTCAGTTAATTACTCAGCCTATGTGCTATACCTTTTATATAAAAAGCATATTTATGAATAAATGAGTGCTAACAGTTAAGATGGTGTATTTGTGTTATTTTAAATGGAAGTTAAATTGGATTATTTAAGGGGTTCATTATTAAGTCATACTAATACATTATACTTTGAGCAGTACTTAGAATGTATTATGTATACGTTTCTCATATATGAATAATGAGGGTAAGGTGAAGGCTCAGAGAGTCATGTAGTCTTTACTTCAATTGGTAAGTAGGTCAGTATGGCTATCTGAAGAACTAACCATGAACAACAACATCCCCAAATTCTCTCTTATAGTGCACTGTAAAAGAATATCTGGTAAATTTACAGTAACTTTTGAGCACAGCAGATTTGCCAGGTAGTTACTGTAATGTATGTTTACAGCAGTGACACATTGTATTGTACTTTGAAATAGAATGCTGAATGAGGCACATCTGTGCCATCAGCCACACCTCCTGGCTGCAAAAGCATAAAGGAGACTACAGTGATTTTTAAGTACAAGCCAGAATTAGTTCTTTAAATGTCATGTTGTGCTGTTTTGTGTCAGAATCTGAAAAATGGTCATAAGCATATTTAGCTGTCTTCACAATAATCTCAGATAAGATGTTAACTAACATATCAGTAAAGTCAGCTTTCTATAAAAGAATTTAACAGGCTTAGCTTGCTAGTTAGCTTAGCATTCCTAATTTTTATTGCTATCATTATTTTATTATTATACCTAACTTTATAAACATATGTGACTCAGCTAAAACCTAAATCAAGAAACTAGCATGATAGATAGCTAGGTTACATTCTTTCTGAGGGGTAATGGACATGTTTAGCTAGTTAACTTTGTTCAGCATACCAGTGAGTTTATGGCAGCACCTTGGCTCTCAATGCCACTCTGTCCTCAGTGTTGTCATTTTCCAACATTATGTCTTAAACATGCCTACAAACAAGAAATTTGTAAGCTTCAAGAGACTTGTATGCCTTCATTTTCTCCCTCATGTAAACACTCAGAGTTTCTATGAGATCATAGGCATAGAAACCTACGGTTTGATGAGAGATCTTCACAATAAAAAGAAAAGGTGCTCTAAAACAAAGTGAAAAGAAACAGAAAAGAACTGACACAAACACAGCTAGTTGTGTAAAACTGACAGATATATTTTTGCCTAAAATCTAGCAGTGATGATGCACTAGAAACCCCATCTGCACCAGCCACCAGCATCCTGACCGACTACTGCTTGGCTGAAAGAGAGAGATGCAATTGTTATTGTTTTAAAGTTAGGCCTGTCTGTTATTCAAAGAGTATACAGAGAGTATTATTGTTGTGGAAACTTGTAAGTGTGTCTGCTCATCCTGGGTAACCTTAATATGTGCCTTGTGCTTTAACAAATATCAGGCGAGTGAGCTTAATTGTAGTTTTTTTTCCTGTTGTATTTTGTTCTATTTAAAATGGAACAAAATACAACAATGGCTGGAGCATTAAATGGCAGCTCTGAATTTTTTCCCCTGTTCAGCACTACTTCATAAATCTGTAGTGTAGCAAAGAATTAATGTTGGGGCAAGAAGAGGAAATATACTAAATAAAGTCACCACATGATCTGTGCTATTTTATTGATGTGCTCCTGTGTTTTGGGTGGCTGTCAGGGTAGAAGGAGAGATGAGGACACAAAGTTATTTTAGTCATTTAATTGACAATCTACCACTTATTAAGTCAATCTTGATATATGTAAATGTTGCCATAAAAAATATTTATGACAGTTCAAATGAAAATGAATAAAATATGATGCTAGTAATGGGGGAAAATGACATTTTATTTTATAATACCAGATCTAAGGTTCATTTTCATTTGATATGATATGATATAATGTGATACTGCAACCTGAATTGCATTAAAGTGCAGCTCTTCCGATCACTGAATACTGAGGGGAAATAAAGGAAAGCATGCTGATTCAACCCCAGTGATACTCCCCGAAAACACCGACAACCAGTAAATGTGGCTATTTCTACTAAAAGAACCAGAATAGCAAACTGATCCCTCTTCTTCATTTTAATAGAAACAAATAAGACATCCCGAGGCACCCCACCCGCTGAAGCCTTTTCAATGTTTTCGGAGTATATATTTTATTGTAGATAGCTGTGTTATTGTTTGTATAATGGTATGTGTAGTCATTAGCCTGGTAATATTTTCAACATCCTGTTAACTTAATGAGAATGGGAATTCAGTTTGGAGACACCATCATAACTGGTCATGTATGTGATACAGCTAAGTACAAGACCAGATCCAGTTGGCAGTTATGTGTTATGCATCAGAACTTAGTGGGAGGAATAATGTGGACTTTGTTTTATCTTTCAAACTGGCTTCTAAGATGCAAGAGCCAACAGTTATCACTAATGTGAGATGTAAACATGACTGCTTTCTCTATATTTTCCCTACTCAGTGTAATTAATGTTTTTTTATTTGTGATATAAAAATATAACTAAAAAATGTTTGAAAGCCTTCACATACAGGCAAAATAAATACAGTGTAAAATACTTGCCTAGGCTTGACTAAGTGCTTGGACGCAGATTCAGTCCAATCTCTAAATAAGAGGAACGATCTCTGTGGTTTACATTTTTACCATTGCATTCCATTGCAACTCAGAAATAGTTCTATGCAATTTAACAAGTGTGGCAGCCAAGGGCATGCTTTATGCCCTATTAACACTCATTGTGTTCTAAATGTATTATAAAACCATTAAACAAATTATTTTATGTGTCCAAATGCACTGGTGATACCATCACAAAAAAATGTAAGCACAATGTTTTTACTGAGGTTTTTTGTTTGTTTGTCTATTTGTCATTGCTAACTGTCATTGTATAACACAGTCATTAGTCATTATCTGTACAGTATAAATGGTTTATGAAGATAAGCTGAGCTGTAAAATGTAGTGCGTCATTTTGCACAGACATATCCATTAATCTGCTGAGTTTGTTGTGATAAGAAAAGCAAGGAAATGTAAAAAAAACCCTATAGTGCATTGGACACTGGCAAGGGGGGCAGTTGCTGGTTTCCATGCCAGAAAGGGTCCAGACGTGTCCTTTCCACTGAACCTACACAGAACCATCATCACACACTTACCTATTGTTGTAAGTTGTATGGATAACTGCTGCTCTATCTGCAAACCAGCCTACAGTATATACTGTATAAACCAATCAGCATAATATTAAAACCACTGACAGGTGAAGTGAATAACATTAATTATTTCATTACAGTGGCATCAGTCAATGGGTGGGAGATATTAAGATAAGATAAGACAAGATAAGATGAACCTTTATTAGTCCCACAAGTGGGAAATTTGCATGGCCATGGCAGAAAGTGGACAGAAACAAAGAGCAGCAAATTAAAATTAAAAACAGTAGAGTAGAATAAAGAATAAAGTATAATAAAAATACAGCTGTACACTCAAGATACACAATGGAGTGACAAACATTGACACAAAAGCAGTAGTAAATTGAACATTTGCATCAGAAAAATTGCACCCAAGTAAAAAACTGCACGTTAGAGTAAGAGAAAGAAAATCAGAAATTGCCCATTAATTACATATAGATTGCACATTTAGATTGCACATAAAGTAAGAAAAAATAAAAAATTTCACATTAATTGCATATAGATTGCACATAAATAGCACCCAAGTATTAACTGCATGTTTGTAGCATCAGGAATTGCACATTAATTTCTTATAGATTGCACATAAAAAATGGTGCATCAGAAAATTGCACCCAAGTGAGATCGGCCAAACTGTCATCAGTTCTCATCCTCCTTGACCTTTCAGCAGCATTTGACATGGTCAACCACAAGACTCTATTGTCCATTCTTGGGAGTCTTGGTATTTGTGGCTCAGCATGGCAATGCTCGTATGTGATTACATACACCACATAGTAGTGACATATATTGACATGATAGCTAATAGCTAATTTTATTATGATGATGATTGAGGTGCAGTCATATGTGACTACTGTGAAGAGGATTGGGATCAATACAGCCCTGCAGAACACACACGTAAGCATACAAGTACTTCACAAGTAAGGAATGTGCACAAATACCCAACTGCAGCTCTATGATCTATTGGGGTTAGGTGCCTTGCCCATGCAGAGGGATAGGAAATTGCTGTTCATTTACTCCCAACCGCACATTCTTCCTGCTGGTCCAAGAAATCGATCCAGCAACCTTTTGGTCCCAAGCCCACTTCTCTAGCCTTTAGGTCATGACATTTTAGACCTAACAGGCAAACATGACAGGGTTGAGGAGACATGTTTGCCCAAGATGTCCAGTTTGTTGACCAGTTTGTGGAGGATGACTGAAGTCCAGAAAGAGCAGACATACAGTATGTAGTTTGAATCCCATTTTGAACTTAAACACATTTTGGCTTAAAAGAGCTCCAAGATTCAGACAGAAATGTAAAAAAATATTAAGACCATCCCTGGTCTCCTTATAGCCTATGCCTACTTATGGTTTAACTAGTAAATAATGTTTCCTTCTTTTGTTATAATCTGCTCCTCATGGCACACGCAAGCACGCCTTGTGGACTCGGCCATGTGCTGTGCTTCTGATTATCTCTGTCATGCTTAGCGACATGCATTTCGCTTAGCGAAATGCACGCATTTCCGCTTTGTGGCGCAAGCTGCAGAGGACTACAGCTCCCGTGAGCACAGGCTCCTGGACTCCATGACACATGACCAGTAATAGGATGCAGGCAAATCCGATCCACAGTCAATCATGCAGCATTTTAAAGGACTCATAGTATCGCTAAGCGATTGCGAAGCATTAGTCTAGCTCCGTGTCTTCTATTGCCAAGCCTTTGATTCCTGTGTTTGATTTCCTGTGTTTTGGACTCTGTTTTCTTGATATTGTCTTTGTATTGCCTGTGACACTCGACCTGTTTGCCGATTGACTGACCTAATTTCTGTATATTGAATTACTCTTTTGCCAGAGATGTAGAACTACATTGATTCCTTCCTGAGGAAGCCCCACCAACTTTCTATTATCTGATTTGCCATGCTTGCCCCCTTCAATGTAGCTGTCAATAGCAGAGCCAGCATGTATATTTCACCAGAGAAAACACTAAAAGACCTTGACTTTACCATATTCTGTGCCCTGGTCACCTCTGACAATCCTTGTGCAACATGATACTGCACTGGGGTTTTATTTAAATTATTTTTATTGCTTATCCATTTATTGTGGTCATGTTAATCTTGTACCTCTGTTATAGTTTATGTGGAATTAATTAATCACTTAGGTAAATTAAATAACAGGATTATTACTCAACCTAAATTAAACTATTTGTCCACCAAAAGAGTCTGATAGGTATACTGTAACAAACACTGTCACGAAACTCTTCCTAATTGTCCCGTTAAAAAGAGTCTCAGTTTAGCTAGTGTCAGGCCTGCTCCGGTTCAGCAGACACACACTAGAGACTCCAACTCTGATGAGCACACATGCCCATGCATGAGATCTCTTCTAATTGATGCACCTGCATCCAATCAACCACAGAGCTCATAGCTCACATGCCCAGAGCTCTGTCTGTATATACACACATACTACTACCTGCAGTTTACGAAGCAATAGTTTGCCCCAGGGTCTGCTATCTGCCAAGCCTTTTTACATGTTTGCCTTTTTGGTTTTCCGATATCTGCCTTACCTATGTTGCTCTGTTTGTACGTTGATTGATCTTTGCCAGTTTTCTGGATTTTGCCTCTGCCTGTCGAGTTTGGTACTTCTGCTACTGTTTTCTAAATAAACAGAACTGTGAATGCATTCTCTTCTGGTCTGCAATTCATGATAGCTAGGGGAATTTTGACCAACTTTCAAAGCTTAGGTGCAGGAGCCTAGTGGCACTGCCTAAGTGGCCTAGATTTGAACAAGAATGAACAGATGAAATCATGGATTTCTAAGGCAAACCTTTATTCTAAGTACTACATAGTACAACACAGGCATTAAACACAAACACAAGACAGTGTGAAATGAATAAGATGGGCAGGTAATAATGAGTACAGAC
Source organism: Parauchenoglanis ngamensis (assembly GCA_030014255.1). NCBI lineage: Eukaryota > Metazoa > Chordata > Actinopteri > Siluriformes > Auchenoglanididae > Parauchenoglanis > Parauchenoglanis ngamensis. The sequence continues at coordinate 17,364,912 of JAQMYM010000004.1, read as the reverse complement.
TTGATATTATTGCTTAATATCAGGTTCCATTTAAAACAGTTTCTAATAGTTTCGTGCACAGCAAGCAAAGTGAAATAGAAATTCAACCCGTTCAGTGTTTAAATGAGACACTGAAAGAGTAAAGCACATGACCAGCAAAGAACCAGATTATCAAATGAATGGAAGTTCTTTTAATTGTTCCCCAAAGTTATAGGGTCTCACGGTGCTTGAAGGTGAACTCACAGCAACAGCTTGAGGTGGTCAATTTGTGATGTGTTGAGAGACAGATGTTCAGCAGAGTTTGAGCTGATGGTCTCATAGATCAGATTGTTGAGCAGACTGGTAGATTTGCACTGGTTCACAAAATTTCTCCTTGTCTTAGCCTGAGTCTGGGCTTTTTTCTAGGGACTCTCGTTGCATGTTAATTCCTGGCCAGGGCCTTCTTGACCAAATGCCGTTGGTCTAACATTCCTACTTGACCCACAATGTGGTTCCTATGTGGACCACAGGGGAAGAGGGATAAACTTAGATAACTTTGGATGAATGCATCTCTCTGAAAATTTAACATCAAATTCAGTATCGGGAGAATTTTCCCTTTACAATGACACCAAACATACTTGTGTTGCAGGGAATGGTCTTATGGAGTTATGAACCTTTTACATAAAATTCAATTATTGTACTAAAAATACATAAATTGCCTTTATGTGATTGACATGAGATCATTATGGTTTTGACTGAACACACAGCAAAATGAAAACACATTATCTAAGCAATAAGTCCCATTCTCACTTCCCAAGAATTAAGCACGAAGGTGTCAATTGTTTTGGGTGTGATTCATTGAATCCTTCTGAGTTACCATGATTCATGATTCATTTAATAATAAGCCCATTAAAAACAAAACTCCTGAGTTAGGAGTTTGATCTGCAGATTGTTGCTTGAATAAAAGTTTTCATGAAAACTTTGTTGTCTCTGGTGTGGTGGAAATTAAAGAACAAACAAAGACTGAGGCAGTCCTTCGAGAATCTCCTTTATTCTATAAGATAGGATAGAGAGCAAAGCAGAGCTGTAAACAGAAAGGTAGAAAAGGAAAGAAGAACCCCCCCTCTCTCGTATGGGGCAGGTTTTTATAAACCCCTGATATCTTATGTGGTTCTGTATCTCTATACAGGTTTAACCTGGTTCAAACCTGTTATTACACTTACAGACAGTTTCTAGTTTCCCCTGAGATAGTGTTAAAGTTTTGACGACAGATATGCACCACGTCCTTGACAGTGGGAGAAAAACAGCGCCAATGGAAGAAAACAACATATACAAGAGAAATTTAACACTTAATGTAACACACACACTGGGATAACATATTAATTTCCATTACATTTTCCCCATTTTATCCTTAAGATAACCTAAATAATGCTAGAAATGAATGTAAAAACACAGAGAAACACATTTGACATCCGCACTGAGAATTCTTTAACGATTCAACTCAGTGCTTCATAAGAGTGTGAAATGAAAAATGCACAGTGCTCTTCTTTCAATTGGAAAGAACCCTCTATGTTGAATGCAAGCTATATCAGTGGGAAAAATAGTTCAGTAATCATGTAAATCTGAAAGTTCTTGGTATATTCTTGGCCCTAGTTACATAAGTCCTCATCCTTAAAAGGGCAATCATAGTCCTCGTCAGGGATCGGAGGCCAATCAGGAAGTGTCTCTATACGTATCTGAACGAGTTGGTCTTGTCGTTGAATTAGGGGATCTGCCTCACCCTGGGGAATACACAGTGGACAGCATCTCGTATGTCCAAACAGTTTGCAGAAGCCCTTACAAGGGGCGCAGCACTTACTCATGTGGTCTTCACCAGGTGACCTTTCACTCTTCTTGACAGTTATTGGTGCTCGGAGTGCAGGCACTGCCCTCACGCACTCCTCCCACCTCACTGGAGGTCCGATACACCTGTACATAAGCGGGGAACAAGGGCCCAACCCACGAAGTTCTAACTTTTGTTAGAATAATGACTGGGGTGTTGGTATGGTGATGGGATATGTCCCTTTGAACCCACCTAGTTCCTCACCGATGATCCTCGACATGGTTATTGGTGCTGACGGAGATGATGGCTAATACCGTGTATTGTTGCATGAGATGCGTAATGTCTGCCCAGGGATGACTTTGTATTAATAAGTCCTTTGCTATCACCAATGGCTCCCTTCCGTACGAGTTGTTTTCTGACTGCTACTACTGCGCTCTGACAGGTGCTGATCTCTGTCATTGACACTGGTTGTAGGTGTAGGGCTGCTTCCTCTCTAAGACCCTCGTGATTGGCGCCCCACAAGCTCGTATTACTGCTGCTTGCTCAGGCACGTTTCCACCAGTCGCTCTGATGGCTCTGGGTCTCTCCTGCAGTGAATGTAGTCACGTGGCTCTGCCACTCGTCTTGATGGCTGTGTGAGTGGTGAGAAGGATCTGAAACGGTCCTGTCCACCTAGGTTTATTCCACTTTGTCCACCTGAAGTCTTTGATTACCACCCACTCTCCAGGCTGGAGGTCGTGAAGCGGACCCTCTGCTGGTGCTGGGAGTGCTGCCTTGAAAGGACTAAGGTTATGCTTAGGCCTCACATACATTCTCATTTGCGTCAATGCTTTTACACCACGCTGTACTCAATTTATGCTTTAGTGTGCCATTTTCTCTTTCCACTGCTCCCCCACTGGCTGGGTGGTAGACACAGTGTTGTTTTAGATCAATACCTAAGTATTCGCCTATTTGTTTTAGGGCTGCACTAACAAAAGGTGTGCCGTTATCACTTGTGATTTTGCTGGGAATTGTGATTTTGCTGGGAAAAGATTATATCTCTTAGTAATGCTTTTGCCACTGCATCAGTGTCTTGTTTTGCTTTTGGAAACACTTCTACCCACTTTGAAAACATGTCAACCATTACCCGACAATACTTCTTCCCTTCACTTGGTGTCAGTTCAATGAAGTCCATCTGCAGGTGATCAAATGGCCTTTCTGGCATGGGGTGAGCTGCCTGGACTGTGTGTGTACCTTGTTGTGTTTTGTGCACGTGAGACAATGTTTACAAAAATTCTGAGAGTAATTAAAAATTTTGAGAGTAATTAATTAGTGAAGCCCTCAGTCATCATCCACCCTTTTGACATATGTGTTTTCCCATGTGTCAATTTAGCATAATATGGACACATACTCTTGGGTAGGCAAGGACGGCCTTCTGGGAATGTCCATATCCCCTAGTGTAGCGTACAACCTGCTTTTTGCCAGAGGGCTTTTTCCTCGGGCGTGGCCTTCATTCAGAGTTCCGAAACCTGTAAGAAAGGAGTGATATTAGTCTGGACACATCATGGTTCTGATGGCATGTTGCCTCGTGCTGCCCATTTGGTGGCTGCATCCACTCTCTCATTTCCTAGAGAGATTGATTCAGGCTTGTTAATATGGGAACACTTACACACAGCTATCGCTAACAGAAGCTGGATAGCATCGAGGCGATCAGACACGAGCTGATGATTTGCGATGTGGTTACCAGAGCTAGTCAGAAAATTTCAGTGTTTCCATATGTGGAATATTCCATATTCCATATGTTTCCAAATCGTGGACCACTGCTATCAGTACAAATGTTCACAGATTGGTTAGTCCGTGCTAAAAAATCATGAGGTTCTCTGTCATTTTCTGTAGGAAGTAAAGTGACAGGGTTAAGAACAGTGCAATGTTTAATTGTAATGTTTGCCATGTCAAGGAAGACTGTTATATTTCAGCCACCACTGAGTAATTTGGAACAAAGGTCCTGCAATATGAACACATTCCCAAAAAGGAAAGGACTTGTTTTTTCGTGACTGGGTTAGGAATTTTCCGAATTGCTGACGTTCTGTCAGCAAAGTCTTTTGCCTTCCTTTGTTATAGCATGTCCTAGGAAGTGTACTTCCTGTTTTACAAACTGCAACCATGATATGCTAGCCTTGCAGCCCTCTTTAACGAGGTGTTGCAACCGTGCCACTGTATCATTTTCACACTGCATTCTTGGGACTGTGGGAGTTTCTAATATTTCTTACAGGAAAAATGGGCATATGCACTGGTGAGTCTGGACACAGAATGATGACACCCGCTTTTAACAACGAGTCAAACACGGGCCTTATGCCATCCACAGCCTCGAGTCTTAACAGGTATTGTGTTATTGTGTGTGTGTAAAATCAGATTTGGGGGTGATCACCACTGGTTCAGAGCCTCAAATTAGGCCTACATCATGTTTACCTTTCGCCCATACCTCCTCAGGGACGTCCTTCTGCTTGTGATGAATCTGAGCTGGAGTGCACTCAATTGGAAGAGAGGAAAACAAAAACCCCCTTCCCCCTTTTCTCTCCCTTACTTTGATACAGTTGTCATCCTGATAATTTTACTTGATATGCACGGTAATTTATTATTTTTTTAAACCAGTACAGTGTCTTCAAAACCAAATGTTCTCGTTTAGAGGTGTCTTTGAACCACGTTTTTTCAAATGTTTCATCTCACCCCTGGTGGACGTGTGCAGTACAATGTAAGTCCTCCTCTAACATGTGCTCAGTTTCCTCATGCGATGTTCTGTGGTGGGCTATTTGGACCAAGTGTGATGTAATTTGTGTTAGCTGTTCGGGGCAAAGCTTCCACTCGTACACATACAGGGGCAATTCTGGACTGTACTTAACGCAATGGGGCTCACCGAGTCTAACAATCAGGCCTTCGCTGGATGAAGTGAGTGTTGAACATAATTTGCACATGAGATCTCTGCCCACCAAATTTACTGGGCACGTGGATGAGATTAAAAAGGAATTCCGTGCTTGCATTCCAGTTTCACTGATACATGCGAGATTTTCTGAGAATTTTTCAATGTCCTGTGACAACTATGGTACATAGGGTCCTGTGACACCTATGGTACATAGGGTTTTTGACATCAGTCCAGGAGTACTTTTTAATGCCCACTGTTGACTGAATGCGTTGCTCCTGAATTGACTAAGAATTGCAACCTTTTTCCATTAATTATTAGAAGTATGCATGGAATTTGTTGAAATGGGGTTTGAGCAAATTTAAGGAACTAATGGAGTATGTGTAGGTTATCCTCTCTGTCCCTACATTCACAGTTCATGTCACAGTTACATTGTCTATTGGCTTGTGTGTTCCTGTTTAATGTTGTCTTGTGTTTTTACATAGTGTTCGTGTTCAATTCAATTGTATTTGTACAGCGCTTTTAACAACAGACATTGTCTCAAAGCAGCTTCACAAAAGTATATAAATTCTGAATATAAACTTCTGAATCTATACATTTATCTATATATATCCCTAATGAGCAGCCTGTGGCGACGGCGGCGAGGAAAACCTCCCTGAGACGGCAAGAGGAAGGAACCTAGAGAGGAACCAGACTCAAAAGGGATCCCGTCCTCATCTGGGAGGCGCTGGAGAGTGCGCTTACAGCTCACACACTTCTGTAACTGTGTGTTATACGGTCAAAAAACTTCAGACACATAATTCAGTATATCACAATAACGAAGCTAACGGTAATGTTCAGTCTTTCCTCATGTCGTCTCAGGGAGGTTTTCCTCGCCACAGGCTGCGCATTAGGGAGATATATAAATAAATCCATTTATAGACTCATAAGTTTATATTCAGAATTTATACACTTCTGTGAAGCTGCTTTGTCACAATGTGTTGTTAAAAGCGCTACACACATAAAATTGTATTGAATTGTAATAAAAGATGAAAAAAGTTTGTGGATATGAAACACCTGCAGATGAAGCTGGCGTGCTACAGGTGATGTATGACAGGTGGCGTACTCTAACTGAAGCAGTCCATGTGACATGACCGTTTAAATGTGCTACCTGCGGTGCGTCAGATGATGTGTTCCAGGCAGAGTACGGCAACGAGGTGTGTCCTCACCAGGTGAAGAAGGCCAGGTGAAGTTGCTCCAGGTGATATGAAGCAGTTGATCTGTACCTGGTGAAGGGCGCTAGTTGATGTAACACAGATGATGTGCCTCAAGTAACACCTGGCGTATAAGGTGACGTGCCAACTGAAGTGTGCCAGGTAAAGTGCACCAGGTGATCTGAGACAAAGTGTGACTGATGACGTGAGACAGGTAACGCGTGCCAGTTGATGTGCACTAAATGAAGTGTGCTAAGCGAAGTGCCCTGACTGGTCTGTACAGTCCTCGGTTCTCCTGTTACACCATCAGCAGGATTGTCAGGTTACACAATGTGCTGAACTGTAAATATTTTTCTTCCTCTGCTGATTATTCGTCTCGCCTCTCTCGTCCCTCAGGAAGAGTTTAAACACCTTTGTACGCGTCACGTCTCACCTGAGCGGCGTTTCAGTGAGCTGGGAGCTGGGATGGCACTACTGACGCTGCACAGACCACCGTCCGTCTCCGCAGCGCCGGTGAGTTTTACAACATGTCTGAATGTTATGGAGCCACCAATGAGCTGTTTTTATAAAGACTTCGTTGTTTCCTAATTCAGTTCTGTGCAGTGTCACAATAACGCACAGCTCAGAGACGATCGTCCTGCAGAGTGAAAAGTTTGCACAACCTTAAGAGAAATAGTACACAGTACATACATTTAAAAGTTTCTTATTGTGACGTAAACATTCATAACCGCTTGTATGTCCACACGTTACCTTTACAACCTACTGCCTGAGGGCTTATCTAGTTAGCAAAAACAAACCTAGCGAAAGAATCAAACGTTAGGAGCAGGCTTGAACCTAGCAAGCGAAAGCTACGTAGTTAGCTAAATCTGACCTAGCGAGTAAAATCTATTCTAGCAAGCGGAAGATGACCAAGCTGGCAAAAGCTGACCTAACATGCAGAGCTAAGCAAGCAAGAGTGAACGCTAACGTAGCGAGTGAAAGATGACCTAGCTTGTGAGCGCTAACCTAGCAGAGGAATTCTAACCTAGGGAGCGTAGCCACTGTTTAACTCTGCAATTAGATCCTCATTTTTAGTTGCTCGAGTGGCATCAGAGGCGGAGTTTCAGACACTGTCCTGTCAATCAAGAATGTAATCAGAATATTAGGCCACGCCCACTAGGGCAGTCTCATGTTGGTGTGATCAGAGTTTAGCTGCTGTTTGGACGTTTTATAACATTTCTATCTTGTTTTTTTTTTTTTTCATTCAGACTTCCCTGGATGGTTTATAGAAAGATCTTTAATCTTTTATCTAATAATATTTGAGGTTCAGGACCAGACTTGTCTCCGATTGCAGAAAATTTCCATTGGCTCAATTTGCATGAGTTTTTTTTTTATATATATATATAAGTGATAAAGTAAAAACAGCTCTTTTGTGGACGTCAGGTGATGCAGGACACGCCGTCGTTGCCGTGTCACTGTTTAACTACGTACATGAGGACATCAGAAGCATTTTAATTCAAACTGCTGTATGAATTAGCAATACACGTTTGTCTGAACATTTGCATTTCATCCCTTCATCTTTTCCTGTCTTTTCCTCAGGCTTTTTCTGCTTCACGTTCATGCTTTTTGGTTCTTTCTTTCAGCTGCTATGTGGCACTTCTCTTTGGTATGTACTCATTTCATGTTGAGAAATTCACTTTCTTTCAAAACCTTCTTTGTTGTAATCATGTTCCCCCCCATTTCTCTGTACCAGCGTTTGTGTATCGTTTGTAAGAGAAATCCATTGAGTTAGAAGGTATTAACACGCACGTTACGGAGACGATGAAGCCACACGGCGTTAGCTTGACAGGATTTATTCTGCTGTAGTGTGAGGACTCGGCATGCCTGTACTCGTCCTCTCTCGTCCTTTGCTTTCATCGCCCCTCAGTCTGAACATGTCAGTCGCATAACAGGTCATGTTTCTGTCTCTGGTTTCGTCTCCGTGTCTGTGCTTTCCACTATCTCCTTTCACACAAACTTCCTTGGTGTCATGTCTGAAACCACAATGCCACATGCTGAGTTTCCCTTTTTTTTTCTTTTTTTGCTATTATCTATTTTTGTTTCTCACCCTCTGCACTCGAACTTGTATTACTGAAGAAATATTTCACTCTGAAACACGTTAAATATGTTTATATTAAAAATAATAGTCATGCTTAGCAATTCTATTGCTGATTTGTTGGTTTATACTGACCTGTAACTCTAACATTAACACCAGCAAGTGACAAAGTGACAGGCGAGTGTTTATTTTCTCTCTGTGTGTGTGTGTGTGTGTGTGTGTGTGTGTGTGTGTGTGTGTGCGCGCGTGCGTGCGTGCGTGCCTGCAACTAAGTGATTTTTTTTCAACTCTATGCAAATTAGGTATGATGGTGTAAAGCAGCAGATAGAAAAGATTGGCTCGAATGAGAACGCTAACTAGGGATTAAATGATAACCTAGCGTGAGAACGCTAACGTAGTGAATGTAGGCGAAAGCAAGTGCTGCTTATTTCTAGTGATTCTCTAAATCCTATGCAGATTATATATGACATGATAAATCAACCAATTCGAAACGATTGACTAGATTAATTCCTCAGAGCGATGCTGTTGTGTGCGCGCGGTCTGACATTTCTTCAGTTCCCTGTTCACAGTTTTAACTCGTACCTGCAAAAATGGAAGAAAAAATATGTCTTCACCGTGTCACGTTATGTACGAGCACTTATTAAATGTATACAAAGTTATGAAGAAAAAATAAAGCTTGGGAGGAAGTAGCAGAGATGGCGGCTGTCTCTGGTGTGTGTGTGTGTGTGTGTGTGTGTGTGTGTATTTGTGTTTTAGTTTAAAATGTTTAGAAGCAATATATAGCTTCCGCAGTTTCTCATAAAACTTAAACAAATGCTGGACAAACCACACACACACACACACACGAGAAAACACCAGACAAACTAACTACACCACTCAGTGACACTCGAGCAACTTGCCACTTGCTAGTGTGAAAGTAACGTCGTCACTGATGTTGGAGGAAATATTGCTAGCGCAGTGAAAAAAAAGTCATCCGAGACTGTGGCGTTTTGCTGGTAGCTTATAAACAAGAGCACGAGAGTTTCTATTCTTACTCGAGTCCCAGAATGCAGTGCAGCTGTACCGGTTAAGGCAGAGACTTCGATAGGCTAGAGAGGCATCTACAAGGTGATGGCATAGACGGTCGTGTTCGCATGAGAGCTGAAGCTGTAGAAGCTAATCTGTTCGAGCAGAGAGTACAGAGGAGGAACTGCGAGAGCTAGACAGTCTAAAGGACTAAAGCGCCGCTGCATCGCTCTCTTTATGTAGAGATGAAGCGAGGGCTAAATCCCTCTGGAACACAGTCAGCAGGCAGCTGAACAGCATCGTGGAAGTAGACGAACATCCTGCTGCACATTTCTTCTCATTTACACCGTTTTATTTTTATTTTCTTTAAGGATGAAACTATTGTAAGAAGAGGGAGACTTCAGAAGAGGTAAATGGTTGTCTTTTATTTCTTTTTTTAACAATTAACATTTATGGAAAGAGTCTCCAGTGTCAGCACTTTCTAACAAGAGGTAAAGCTGTAACTCAAATTCTTAAGTTATTAATGCAAGGAAGAACAGGAAGTAACCTGTTTTGTGGACAAAAGGTACATGTCATTTTTTTAAATAATTAGTAAATGTAATCATTGACCCATTGCTGCGGTATAAGAATTTGTGGAATATTTTATGTAAAGCTCTGTTTTTAATAAATCACTCCTGTTTTCTGCACATCAGGGAGAGTTTTGCTTTCGTCAGAGGTGCCGTGCTTTTACTAGATGAAGGGGCGAGGGCGGGGCCACATGAAGAAGCCACGCCCTCTTTGCTTCCAGATGCTCAGCTTGAGGGCGGAGCTTCTGATGCAAAGCGCAAGCATTTACATGCTATGATTTCACTGCTGAGACCTGAAGATACTGTCAAACTGGTAAGAGCTCAACGTCACCTAGCCGAGTCCGCCAGTGAGAACCGGTTTTATCTGCGTAATAAAATATACATTGTCAATAAGTACCTTTCATTCAGTGTTTAATTGAGTCTAAAGAGCTTAAAGCAGAATGTTTAATAATGTTCACAACGAAGTGTTAATATATTACCAACGTAAAGAACAGCAAATGACATTTTTCCAACAGATCAGTTAAAAGTGTTTGGATTAAATAACATATTTATTTATGCATTTTTAATCAATCATTTTAATCTTGGATGCTATTTTAGATTAAATTCTTTACCAGAGTGTGACATGACTAGTGACATTTAAAAGTCACAATAAATACGTCTCTGGGGGTTGAAACAGTCCTCAGACGTGAACGCCGATGTTCGGACCTGAATGTAGAGAATACGTATTTGTTAGGATGAAAGCGTGTAGAATGCTGATTCCTTCCTGTCCGTTTCCAGGCTGTTCGTTTGGAGTCCGTGAGTCCCTTCAGAGTGAGATATTTACTCATCGTTACGACCACCAGCCACAAACAGGAGAGTCTTCTGCTCGGCATGGACTTCCCAAACGTGAACAGGTCAGCTAAACATCAAATCATAAACAAATGAGTTTTAAAGTTTGTAATCTACTCTAAAATGTTCTCACTGATTTCTTCCTTGTTTTCTGAAGTTGGTGCCATCTTATCTCTTCTCTCTCGCAGTGATCACTGCACTGTTGGCCTGGTTTTGCCCATATGGAGTGACACGCAGGTGTATCTGGATGGAGACGGGTAAGACTGAGAGATTAAAATGCTCTAGTTTTACTAGAGGAAGTTTTGATAATTTGCATAGAGTTTGACTGGTGGATAAAGTGCCTGTGTAATATGAGGATAGGAGCGTAGGCATCCTGGTGTGTGGCACCGATTGAAAGATCATATTATGGATTAGAAGCTTGCTGCTAGAAGTGACGGGTTATAATATGATTTGATTGATCCTACCACTGATTGGCGTGTCATAGTTTCAGTACACGCGGTAGACTGGATTGATGCGCTATAGCACAGATGCTTGTGGGTCAGAGCCCTGTAGAGTGCAGCCAGGTTAATCAGTTTGCAGTATGAATCGTCAGGTGGCAGCCCAGGCCCTCCTGTGGAGTACCACGCTTGGGACCATCATTAGCGTGGTAGCCTGGGTCCTCAGCATGGCAGCCTGGATTGTTGGGTGCCACCCTGGGGCACCGGAGTGGCAGCCCGGGGCACCGGAGTGGCAGCCCGGGGCATGAGAATGGCAGGCTTGAATTGTTAGGTGCCACCCTGGGCCACCGGAGTGGCAGCCCGGGGCATGAGAATGGCAGCCTGGATTGTTAGGTGCCACCCTGGGGCACCGGAGTGGCAGCCCGGGGCATGAGAATGGCAGCCTGGATTATTAGGTGCCACCCTGGGGCACCGGAGTGGCAGCCCGGGGCATGAGAATGGCAGCCTGGATTGTTAGGTGCCACCCTGGGC
>JAQMYM010000004.1:17314543-17329458 GCA_030014255.1 Parauchenoglanis ngamensis | reverse complement strand
AGATAGAGAGAGAGTTGATTGTAGACAGTGCGTTCAAGGATTTTAGAAAGAAAAGAGAGAAGTGATACTGGTCGGTAATAGCAGTGGTTAGCAGTGTCACCTCACAGCAAGAGGGTTATAACCATGCCAGCCTTTCTGTGTGGAGTTTGCATGTTCTTCCCATGAGTGTGCAGGTTTCCTCTGGGTACTCAAGTTTCCTCCCACAGCTCAAAGACATGCAAATGAGGTCAACTGGCTACTCTAAATTGCTCATAGCTGTGAATGTGAGTATGAATCTGTTTCTATGATGGATTGGTGAACTGTCCAGGCCATACCCCGCCTCTCACCTGAAATCAGCTGGGAGTGGCTCCAGCTTCCTGCGACCCTGATGGCTAAGCAGGATAGGTAATGGATAGATGGATGAATGGATGTGTGTTTAAATAGTATTGCATAACCATCACACTTATGGTGGAGGATTTTGGTAAGGAAATAGTAGTAATTCTCATTTCTAAGCTAAATCAACTTTGCCTGGTAAAGACACATTAAAATAACCTTTTCAAAAATAGGTAAAAACAAAATTTATTTTGTTTGTACCTACATGCATATTTCAGTCTCTGGTCATAAAGCAGCTCTTGATAGCCCACCCAGAGCTGTTCATGTGATAATGGCATGGTAATTTACCAATTGTTATTCAGTCATTAGAAGGCAAGAAGATGTGTGAAACCATGACAATGACATTCCAGACTGATGGGCTGTTACCTTTGACAGTGGGGAAGGGGACTATTACAGGTGTGTTGGCACCAATATCATCTATATTCATTGTGGAGGCCACTGTCTTTGAAAATAATAGTATAACTCCAAAGTTCTAACGCTTTAGTAGTCAAAGCACATACTGTTTGTAAATGCTGGAATCACCTGTTTGGAGCCAACACCTATGATTACATGATTCAGAGCTCAAATGACTTGGCCAGAAATGTTTACATTTTTTACAACATCTCAGCACCTCTGAAAATAAGTTTTAAAAAGTGTATGATTATGTTTATTTAAACAAAAATAGTGACATTCTTACAGCTCTCAGCATATTGATGCTGAGTTTGTGTTGAATATAAGCACATACAGCACTTTGGCTCACTTTATTAGGAACACTATACTAATAATAATTAATAAAAATAATGGATAGAGCTTTGCTTTTAAACTTTGCTTTTAAAACAGCCTCGATTCTTTATGGCATGGATTCCACAAGATGTTAGAAACATTCCTTCGAGATTCTGGTCCAGGATGACATGACTGTATCATGCAAGTCCTGCAGAATTTTCAGGTTCACTTCCGTACTGCAAATCTCCCAGTCTACCACATCCCAAAGGCTGTGACACTCAAACGATGATTAATTGGTATTAATGGCCCAGGAAACTGTTAATAGTTCCAGGAAAACATTCCCAACACTTTATACACCACCTCCACCATCCTGGACTGTTGACACAAGGCAGGTTTGGTCCATTGCTACATGCTGTTTGTGCCAATTTTTGACCCTACCACCTGTGTGCCTCAGCAAAAAGCTAGATTCATCAGACCAGGCTACGTTTTTCCAGTCTTTCACTGACCAGTTTTGGTGAGTCTGCACCCAATGCAGCTCAGCTTTCTGCTCTTGCCTAACAGAAGTGGAACCTGACATGGTCTTTTGCTATTGTAGCCTCAAGGTTTAATGTGTTGTGCTTTTCTGCTAACCACAATTGTACAGAGTGGTTATCTGAGTTACTGTAGCCTTTTAGTCAGCTTAAACTATTTTGGCCATTCTTTGTTGACCTCTTTCATCTCACCATCTGCAGAACTGCCACTCACTGGATGCTTTTTTTTATTGCACCATTCCGAGTGAACTCTAAAGACTGTTGTATGTGAAAATCTGAGAAGATGAGCAGTTACCGAAATACTCAAACCAGCCAGTCTGGCACTAAAAATCATGACCAGGTTAAAATCACTGAGATCACAGTGTAATTATGATGTATCTGCATGAGTTTATGCACTGCACTATTGACACATGATTAGGTAATTGCATGAGTCAGTAGGTATACAGGTGTTTCTAATAAAGTGAATGAAAAATTATTCATAAATTTACATAATAATTTATATAATTACATTTGAAATTAGATATATATATATATTTAAGAATGTTAAATTCCCACTTCACTGAAATTTCATTAAGCTAATAATGATTACAGTATTATATTTATAAGAAATGGATTGATCTAAGCCTTCAGTAGTTTCTTAGATCAATGTAGAAATCTGGAAATTGTAGCATATTTTAAAAGATTTGCACTTATATAGATAATTTTTTTTGATGTCATGATATTGGTTAGCAAAACAATGATATATTACTAGTTCCAAATTAGTTTTCACCAAAAGGTGCTGTATTGTCTCATCCCTCATGAAAAGGTTATCACATGCAAAAATGGCATCATTTGGATATAAAATGCTAGGCACCGTAGAAGATAATGACCAAGAGCCTAATGTAGATCAGAATATATGCCTTAAGGTAAACCTCTTCATCAGGATGTCTTTCAGCTGTCAGGAAGAATAGGGTTGAACATTGCACGTCAGAGTCTGACAGGCATAGCCAGCATTTAGGAAGCCCACGTGCCTGAGTGCTGACAGAAGGGACAATAGGACCAAGAGTATATCTGTGTTGCAGTGGTGTGAAATATTGTTTTTGTTTATAGCTCATTATAACCAAACTTTTTTTGAAACCAAAGCTTGAAATCAGAAAACAGGCAGGTTGTTGTTACTTTCGGCTACTCCCATTAGGGGTAGGCTAGGATAGGGATCCATTTTTGTCTGCATGGGCAACAAGTTTTTACACCAGATGCCCTTCCTGACGTAACGCCCCCACTGCTTGGGACTAGCACTCAGAAATACATTAGGTTGTGCACTCCCTTGTGGCTGGGTTGGTTTCCCTACCTGGGAATCAAATCTGGGCCGTGGCGGTGAGAGCCCTGAATCCTAGTCACTGAAGCCCAGAAAACAGGCAAGTGTCACACACAAAATATTCGAGACACACAATCAAGATTCATAAGCCAAACCAATATATGGAAGGGGAAAAAAGGTGAGGTACAGGGCAAACTCAGAGAGTCTGAGTTTGGAAAGATTTTGCAAACACATTTAAAACAAACCTGATTTATATACTTTAAGAACCAGGATGTAAAATCATATAGTCCAGTATTCAGGAGCCTAAGACCTCTGGTGGCTGAGAGGGGTACTACCCTGTGTTGTGAACACTGTAATGTATATAAAATGGCCAATAAGCCTGGAACTTGGCTTTTTCAGAGGAAGTAAGAACTGTGGGTGTTTGGTCTCTGATGCCTGTTTTAATTTATTTATTTTAATTTAATGTTTTGGTGATGATTCCCTGGTGCATTTACTCCCCTGCATCATCCACCACCAGGACCTCAGACAGTTCACCTGGCGTGGCTGATGCCCAGGATGCAGTGAAAGAACATGATAGAAATCTAACAGTTGGGTCCAGAGTAGGCTGTCAGTTTTAATGGATTGTTGGATGTACTAGTTGAGAGAAAGAAAGAGACCCATGCAAGTTCTGACTAGAAGGAAGTGTTGATTCCATGGCAATAATTATTTTTTCCATGCCATTTTCTCTTGGCTTTCAGTGGCCAGAAAGCATATTCAGCAGTGGCGTTCTTTCAGTGATTAGACTCAGAAATTGCTTCTTTGTCCAGAAATTTCATTTTCTCCTTAAATTACTCTGTCACGTAACATTACTCTGCATTAAACAGCGATTACGTCAGCCTTGAAATGATTAGCACTAAGGAGTTGTTTAGCTCACATTTTGTTCTTTTGTCCTCTCTCTCTCTCTCTCTCTCATTCTCTCTCTCTCTTTCTCTCTTTCTGTCTCTGCAGTCCTCAGGCACCAGTGTGATGGTGGACATTGCAATTATGGGTGAAGCCCATGGACTAATCTCGGACCTCTTGGCCGACCCATCACTGCCTCCAAACACATGCAGCTCATTGAGAGCTGTCAGTAAATTGCTCAATACCCAGCTCACCTTCCAGCCCCTGCACCACCGGTCACGCATCAACCCTCTGCTGGTTTCCACCGATGGATATGCCTGCACTGACTTTGAGGAGGGTCTTGAAATGAGTGATAGACTGTCTATTCCTAAGGTAGGACCTTGTTCTGTACTTTAGTAAATGCATCATTGTAAAGTGGCTGAGCTCTGTATGTCAGAGAATCTGAAATGTGGTAGAAAAACATCTTAGTAGAAATAGTGTTCCATTCATACAAAGCAACAGAGACTCTGCTGCGTTCAAATGTTCACAGCTGGGGCTCCTGAGTGGCGAAATGAACTGTGGTCTTTAGGAGATCATTAGTTGGAATCCTGATGATGCCACAGCAACATTGGCCAATCATGGTCATCTTTGAGCTCATGTATGCAGAGGAAGGGGGTTGGTAGTTTCCTCTGAGTGCTCAGCTGAGCTGTGATATAGTATGAGCAGCAGTTTGAAAAGAAGTAGTTGGCTGCCTTCACATGTCTCTGAGGAAGCCCTTATTAACCTTGACTCTCCATAGCTCGTAGCTGTCTTGTGATGGGGAGAGCTGGCTGGTAGTTGGGAATTTGTAGATGATCAAATTGGGAGCAAAACACAGGAAAGAAACACAGCTACAGCTAACATACACCACCTTTCTCTGACGAGCACATATACACATGTAGACGTCCTGTTTCCCTTCAAAAAATAGCATAGCCTCTAATGAAACAGACCATAACATATGATCTCAAAAAAGCTAGACGTGGTGTTTAGAAAAAATTCTAACACTACTAAAGATTTTACCAGCAAAAACAGGCATAAAAGTACTGCATGAACAAACAGCTTTCAAGCTCTGGTCCCATGCTACAGTAAAATTAGTAAACAAAGATGTTTATTAAAGCCCTTTCATTCAACCAGGCCTTAAGCATGTCACAGAGCACTGAACACTGATCTTAAACAGACCACTGCTAGTCATCCGGCTTCCCAGAGTCCTCCGACAGTTGAGCTTTTAAATCTAGGATGAATATAAGGTGATGTTTTGGCAGTCAGAGTGAAGAAAAACATGAACAAGCCTGGTTCCCTAAGAACTGTTTTATCTGTCATCTCTGCAGCTGTGTCAACATGGACATCTTGGAAGGAGACAGGGTGAAAATTTGGAATCAGTGTACTTGAGAACTACAGTAATGCTAACACAATTCACAAAAGGTTGCAAAGAGCAGAAGCTGTTTTTACATTCCAATTACATACCTGTGTGGCTTACATCGTGAAATGTGAAATGCAGGCAGCACTACAAAATAAGTATTTGTTGAGCTATGGGAAGCATTTATTCATTCAGCCAAAGCAATTTAAAAATTTATAATAATATTGAATGAGTTCGTAGAACATTGGCCGTCTACTCAATATTTTCACATCGTCTAGAATTCACACCAGACTTGTAGTGTAGCAAATGCCCGCTTTGTGGACCTTCTACATTTGATGCAAGTCAGACCCACATATAAACATGGTTCAGAAAGCTGTTCAATTTTGGCCTTTTGTGTGATTTAGTGAGCAACAAAAAGTTGATGGCGCGTGATGATCAAAAAGATGAAAGACCACGAATATGTATAATCTCAGCATACAAACGTGTGTGTGTGCACATGTGTGTGTGGGGGGGTTGTTTATGTCCCCTGTCCACTTTAATAGGAATATCTGTACACCTGCACCTTAATGCAGTTATCTAATCAGCCAATCATGTGGAAGCAGCACAATGCATAATCTCATGTGGATACAGGTCAAGCTTCAGTTAATGTTCACATCAAACCTCAGAATGAAGAAAAAATCTGATCTCTGTGACTTTAATCGTGGCATGGTTGTTGGTATCAGATGGGCTGGTTTGAGTATTTCAGAAACTGCTGATCTCCTGAGATTTTCACACATAACAGTCTCTAGAGTTTATGCAGAATGGTGTGGAAAACAAAAAACACAGAGTGAGGGACAGTTCTGTGGGTTGAAAATGGCCAGATTCGTCCGAGCTGCCAGGAAGGATATAATAACTCAAATAATCACTCTTTACAACCGTGGTGAGCAGAAAAGCGTCTCAGCATGCACAAAACATTGACCCTTGAGTGTTCTTATGGCATTTTTACCGAGGATTCATTGGGAAGTGACTTGGGACAGCTAAGTATCCAATTTAAAAATTTTTGTTGAGATGTTATCAGAGATGTTGTCACAGCCAGAAAGCCTATCCAGGTAGTTAACCAGGCAGTCTGGCAGTCAATCTGAAGTCGTGATAGCCTCAGGATCCTGTTCTTGGCGGATAGGAATGGAGGGAGGATACGACTTTTTTAGAAACACCTGTATACCTGCATATTCATGCATTTATCTAAAAAAAAACACCAATTGAAATATTATATTAATGGAAATAATGTTGTGTGTACTATGTCTTTTGCCAGATTATCTTAAAAAGGAAAGCTATTAGCATTATCAGTGACTCAAATTGTTAGCATCTCAGTCCTATACAAGCACATGATAACATATGCTTTCCAGGCTTTTTAGAATCTTATTATAGAATATTATATCAAGGAGATTATTCCCATACATTCAGTAGTTTAGTAATTGTCATGATGCTTTCATTGTGTAGTAGCCATACGGATCTAAGTACCTATGTAGGAAGGCAGAATGAAAATTAGCTAAAGTAGCTAGAGATGAATATTTACAGCAGTTTGCTCCAATTCTTGAATACATGCTGAGGTAATGTGGAACTGTAGTAGTTTCAGATAATTTTCGAAGACAGACTGCCCAAGACCTTGGGTCAAATGCCATGCCTCACTTACATCTCAAGCTTACAGAGACTGAAACTTTCACTTTTACTTCGACATGCTGCTTGCACTCATAGCTAGGATACCTAGAATGTAAGGTATCACAAAATCTGTGTTTATTATACAGACTATTATTATTCTAAAAGAGGTATCCTGTACAATAACAAGGGAGTACTGTGCATGTGGCAAAACTTAGTAATTAATCCAGTTTAAACTACTGTCAGACACTGTTAGGTCCAGGCTTTTGGAAAGGCTATGCCATCTTGTTTGATATTGCAAAAGGGATATGTATTCATGTACAGCCTCCCACTCCATGTTTCCTGCTCCCTGGCTCTCTCAAGTGTGGAGGACACAGCTGTCAGATGTACTTGTAAGCAGTTCTGTATATGAATCTCATCCAATCAAAGGTTACATATTTGATAAAATCCTCATTAATTAATTAGTTTTGTTGTGAATGAATGTATTTTATTGTGAATGTATGCTCTGATATATTTAAATAGTGTCAGGTGAGCAGGAAGGCAGCGGACATAATTGCTGGTAACTTTATTTAGGCAAAAAGATAAAACGTTAGGTAGAAGGCAAGGTCGAAAACAGGCAATGGTCAATACACCTTGCAAACACGTATATCAGAGGCTAAACTGTACCAAGGTCAAAGTCAAAAGCAGCAATCCAAAAACCAGGCAAACAAAGAGCATGAAATAAGTCATTCCTTTCTGCTGCAGTTTGCCAGTAGTCTAATTCTAGGGGTATTAGTATAATTCCACTCTGGATGCACAGACGAAGCCAACAAGGATAGAAAATAAATAGTTTCTCACATTTGTAGTTCTCTCTTGGGAGAATTTAACATTTATGTTGATATAAAAAGGTTAATTAAAGGCAAAAATGTTCCCCACCCCATTGTATTGGCATTGAGAACACTCCCTCACCTACACTTTTCATGTAACATAGGGCTCTTTCACTATCTACTACATTACAGGTACATTAGATTCATTACATGACATGTTAAAGTACATATACAATGATGGAAAAAGGAAGAAACAAAAATATTACTAGTATATATTTAATACTTGACTGTCAGGTGTATTTAATTATCTTTTATTAATTTATTATCTCTTTTATTAGCAGAAAAAAGATCAAGAATACATAATAACGTAAATTCATTGTCCATTTTATTAGGAACACCTCTGCACTTATACATTTTATTAATTTACAATTTCACCAGATGTAAAATTAAAAAATTTTAAATAAATAAAATGACAGTAAATACCGGTGCCAACAATAACAAGGATAAACTCCCTGAAATGACAAGGAGAGGAATCAGACTCAAAAAGGAACACTGGATAGTGTGATTATAAATAAAGTGCTATAAAGTGCTAATTATGTTAACAGGAAGTTGGCTATAAGCATCATTACATTTTTACCTTTAATTATCATACTGTAAGTATCAAACTGAAGTTATTTACTGGCCAATGATGAAGACATTCCTCTAAACTGCTTTTAGCAAATGCAGTCTTTAAGTTAACCAAGAAGGAACATTCATAGCCATCTTTAAGGTGTCTGTGTGGAACTATCCACAGTAATCTCATGGTGATCTGTAGATGGGGCTACAGCAGCACTGAGTGATTTTCAGGTGAAGACAGCATGTAGCAGAGGTGGGGCATCAGGATTGATCAGGCATAGCCCTGACCTCAACCCCTCTGAACACCTTTGGGATGAACTGGAACACCAACTGCACCCCAGACCTCCAGACCAGCCACACTCCAACCTCTAGTGGAAAGCCTTACTAGAAGAGTGGAGCGCAGTATAACAGCAAACACATGAGTTCTGATCAGGTGGCCACATAGTTTATATACACTATACTCTGTATAATAGCTATAATTTAGCTATATATTAGCTAATGTAATGGTATGAACAATGTCCAATGTGAGAGAAGCAGCAAAACCTTGGCACGGTAGCAACAAGAAAGATAAAAGCACCATTTAGGAAGGTTTATAACAATATAATGAATGCACATGAAAACAAAAAACCTGGTTATATTTCACACAAAAAAGGAAGTTTCCCACAACTCTGCTCTAGGGTGTCTGAGCTGAGTTATGCACAGTTTCATGTCTTGTATACACATACACACCTCTTAGAAAAGGTTTCATAATTTAAACTCTAAGTGTTTTAGATGAGGAGAAACGTTCTGTCCATCATCTTAGATTGATCGTCTTGCTCTAAAATCTATTTGTTGTGTAAAATGCAGCCTATGTATTTTAATTTCATTTTAGGCTTCAATTTGTTCATCAACCTCACTGGAGGAAAAGGACCAGGTCAAAAGTTAAGCACTATGCCACATGTACCAAGTACCTGTTGGATAAGTTTGACTTGTTTCTCCTCCAGCACCGTCTGCGACGGAGTTTGCCTTCTGGGCCTCATCGACGCATTTCCTCTTTCTGGACAACTACCACCTCTGCCACAGGGCTTCCCACCATTGAGCCAAGCCCGGTCAGGCGAGACCACAGTTCCACCATCAAACCCATTCATGACAGTCCCTCCAGCAGGTACTACACTAAGTATAATTCAGGATTTAAGATATGGTATTTAGGGCTGTGACACTTTGAAGTCTCTCCTTTATAGAAGACTTCGGCAGTGGTTTCAGTTTATGTCCATGCCCCTCAACTAGTGCGCTTGGAAAACAGATATGATCCAAAATGTCTTTTCCCAGGTACTGTGCAAATTCAGGCATTTTTTATTTCCCGATTGGGGAAGTTTGAATGGTTTGACTGACTGCCTAGAGGAATCCAAGGTATGGAATTGCCATTCCATAGGTCTGATCAGGAGTGTTTTTTTCCATTATCATAAGTCACTTAGCCATAGTCATTGGTGCATTATGAACATAGGTTTGCTGGCAATCTCATTTGACATTACCCTTATCTCCTTCTGAATCAACCATTAATTCTGTTTCCCCATGTTTTGGTTAGGATACGGACCCATCTTGAAATTAATTCCATCTTTGTTCTCCCCTCTGTCACTACCATATGCTTCTGCTTCTGCTTGCCACTACTTTTGGTCCATATTATGACAATAGAGGGCTATTAAGACTACTAGGCAATCCCAAGGTGGAAATTCTTTCCAATGTTTAAAAAAAGAATGTCTACCATTTTGATGGTACAAAGAGACTCATATCCTAAAGTGTTTATATTAATGGCTAAAGGCTAAAGTTTAGGGAAATAAGGAAATCTGCAAGATGATATTCTCTTCCCCAGTTTGTATGAACACCATCTTAAACAGTTGTGACTAAGATTTAGTTTCAGGAATTGGATCCAAGTGCAGGTTTTATTTCAAATTTGCCAAAGTCAAACTCCAGGCACATGTTCCAAGTCAAAGAACATTCTATTCCATAGTGTATCTGCTAATCTGCTAAAGGGCCAATGTGTGTACACTTTTAGTATTTTCATGACTATTGATTCAGGTGGTAACCTGACCACAATAACAATACTGACAAAAGGGGCTGGGTTGGCTTAGTCATGCTGCTGTTATATCCAGTCAAATCAGCTCTTCTCATTCCCTTCAATATACCAAGCATGTACAAGTAGCTCAGTGCAATAGCCACTACGGAGTTATTTATTTTAATGTGTTATTGATAAAATAATGTTATGGGTTGTTTGTTGGTTAAGGTAGCTTATTTATGTTGAAGTGTAGTGGTATTCACACAAGTGGGTTGTAAGAAATGGGACATGGTTTGAGGTCAGAAAAATACCACTTTGGCCTTGCTTGTCCACCAACAGAGGCACCAGCATAAAGGCAATTTCAGAACTTTCTGCACTGGCAGATTCTGAGTGCTAAACCACAGTTATACTGTTACACCCACATCAACACAGACATACTCATTTTTGACCACAAAAATACTAACCGAATAAGACCAGGAACACTGTTCTCCCAACCAAATGAGCAATACACTGCAGCTTTGCCACTAAGTTGTGCCAGCGCAAAAATGGAATGTATAAACTTCTATTCTTTTTTCTTATTTTTTTTTATCTGTCTGTTTTATTCCATTTCACTTAATATCAATATTCATTAAAATAAGCTTAACTAATTTTTATGTACTGCTTCAACCTTCTTTCTTTCCTCTGCCCTAACTTAGTTGAATGAATCAGTGATGCTCTATTTAATAATACCACAAGTAGTGTAAAGGCAAAACATGGAGTCAGAGATTTGGGGTTATTGGCACCTATCTTGCTGCTTAAAGAATAAAAGCCTGGTGGAAAATGAAAGCTGGATTACCATGTTCAGGCTGGTTTTAGTGTTTGTTTGTTTGTGTGTGTCTGGATCATTCTCACAACAAAAATAAGATTTCTAGAGCAAAGTAATTTTTCAGTATAAACAGAACTCATCTACAGTATGTTTTGATGTTTGTATTAGTTATAGGTGTGTATTCAAATGACAGTGACAATGTGTGACAACTTGTCACATGTTCAAGTTACTGACATTTTGTAATCTAGTGCCACTTCAAATTGCCTGTTATAAGAATTAATTTGTTAATTATTGCAATTTATATTAATAAATTTGGCTGTGTGTGTCTGAGTGTCACTCTTGATTTTGTTCTCCTCAGTTAGTAGAATGGCAAACAGTCATATGTGGAACTCCTGTGTGCTGCTCACTGTCTCTGATTGCAGGTCTATGTCTGCCTCCAACATCACCTCAGCCCCTAACTACCTCTACAATAAAGTCAGGCAAGGTAGCCATCGTGTCAAAGTTTATGTATGCGAGTGTGTGTGTGTGTATGTGTGTGTGTGTTATATTTAAGACAGTGAGTTCATTTGATCAGTAGGTTACCATCCCTTCAGCAACTCACCTATGGCCTCACCTTGCCACTCGCCTCCAGTCCAGGGAACCTCAGTGAACAGCCCCACCAATAAGGTGCCCTCAATGGACCTGCCTAAATCTGGGGCCCTTCAGGGTAATTACCTCTCACCAGGGACCTCTCACCAAGCCTTAACCTGCAACTCCCCCAGTTCCAGAACCACACACTGGACTCTCCCATTACTCTGTAGCAGGTAAGATCATCAGGACACTCCAGTGGAAGACAAAAATGAGGGCTACTTCATTTACTGAATCTCCTGAAAATGATTGGACATAAATACAGCACCTATTTTTAACAATGTATTTAACATTTTACTTAACTTTTCATTTTAAAAAAACTGTAATAAAATGGACAATAAGTAAATATTTCACATTTTAAACAAAGTGAATAAATTCATCTCTCATCTCTTCTTTCTTTCTTTCTTTCTTTCTTTCTTTTTCTTTCTTTCTCCTTTGTGGGAATGTGTGTGTTGTACCTGTGGTTGTTTAAAGGTATCAGTGTGATAGTGCCCTTGACCTATAATGAATCTTGGGTGCAAAGGAACAGTTCTGTCAGCATTACTGATTTGCAGACCTAATGATCAGTGGCGCTGCCTACTGTAGATAAGAGGAATACAACATGTCACAGGAGAAGAGAATGTGATCAGTTAGCCAGAGAAGATATATCCAAGTTTCAATGCAAAACAGTACTTACAGTAGCAAGCGTTAATTATCATTTAGTAATAGATCACAATATATAAGTAAATGGGCTCAATATGGCATTTACTTTTATTCCTCCAAAAGCTTATTACAATCCACTGATGTATCTCTTATGCTCTCTTACAGCTGTGGAAGGCCATATAGCAAAACATGGCATGGACAGGATTCTCCAGACAAAGTTGATAAACAGCTATCAGGTAACGTTTTATGACTTTTTAAAATAACCTGTCTTGTGTATTAGTAGTACAGTAGTACATAGTAGTAGTACATAGTGAAAAAGGCTATTTACAAATTGCAAATGTGAATTTTCTAAAGTAATACAATATACTTGAAATGAAATAAATTATTTAATACCTCATATAACTTTGATTGTATATCTGGTTAGGTATTTGCATTTCTATATGAAATATTGTATATTTTGTTTTTGTTTTCTTGAAGGCTTTTTCAGTTAAAATTTCTTAATTAAATCATTAGACTATTAATACTATGTTGATATTTTGGAGAGAACATACAGGTCATTTGTATTTATGAGTAGTAGATGTTAAATAAATTCAAGAATTACATAATAATGTTATTATCAGCTGTAAATCTACCAAATTCTGTTAGTTACTCGAGAAGCATATGGAGATGTGTTATAGTAGTATATATATATATATAGTATATATATATAGTAGTTAGCATAGTAGAATGTAAGAAATTTCTTCTCATCAGGTTGTGTGTGCTATATCAATGTAGATATATAATTTCTATTTGTCATGAATTATAAATTATAACACAAATACAAACAAAAAACCAATAGACATCAGTAATTAACAGGTTTGTTAACAAAAGTCAGAGGCATTCAAAGGATTTGAAAATATTCAGGGCTGTGTTAAAAAAGAAAGAATGAAAGAAAGAAAGAACAATAACAACAACTATTATTATTATTATTATTATTATTATTATTATAGTATTTTGTGCATTGTGTGTAATGTTACAAGCAAGATGTAATTTGTGAACAGAGATATTAAACTCTGTTTTACTTCGGTTTAAAAGCTGAAAATCATGGTTCAAGATAAAAAGCTTTATTATTTCTTATTGTATCAAATTGGACTCAGTGGGATAATTCATATCATCCATATCCTTCATATCATGTTTAATATGAACAATGCACACAATACAAAAAATCATAACACTGAGACAGTAAAGGGTCATACACAGTATAGGCACAATAAAACATAAACCAGAGACAGATCCAAAGTCGTGGACTGTGATACAGGCAGCAGGGGTCATAACACAAGGTAACAAGAACACAGGGAAATCCCAGGCAGGAAAACCAGAAAACCAAGACAGGTTATACAGAAAGATTAGTCCAGTTAACAAAAGCTCAGAACTCAAATGTATAAAAAATAGTAAGGCTTCATAATTTAAATACATGTTCTATGTATCTCTATATATCTTTTCGATCTATCTTTCTTTCTCTCTCTCTCTTCCTTTTCTCTCTCTCTCTCTCTCTCTCTCTATATATATATATAGAGAGAGAGAGAGAGCGAGAGCGCGAGCGAGAGAGAAAGATAGATGGATAGACATATAGACAGATAGATAGATAGATATTTGATATATGGTGCATGAAACAAGTGCCCTCTTGTGGTGTAGTGGTGAAATGTCCATGGTCTGTGTGAGGCGTGCAAACATTTTGAGGTAAATTAACTATATTAATACCTTGTAAGTAAGGTTTCTATGAATTTATTCACTTTCCCAGAGGTATCATGCATCTCTGAGGCTTATGGTAGCTTGATGTGACAGCTGAAAAACAAACAAACTGAAACTCCTAGGGCTGTTCGAGTCACTTGGACAGCTGGTCTACTGGTACACAAAAGAATAACAGTAGGGAAAGAGATACATGGTCAGTGTGTACCCAAAATGGCCAGCAACTGTTTACTCATGTTTGGCTGGTGTGTCCTGGGACATGACCACCCCTCCAGTTAGCAATACAGTGTCAGTATCTACTGTGTCTTGGGTGCCGTCAGGATTAGTGTTTCATACAGAGCAATCTGAAAGGGCTTCAACGGTATGTTGCTGTTCTTGACCCCAAAGAAAATCCCTCTCCTTTGGTGGTGAGTTGGTCGAAGGATAAAGCTACTGTTCCAAAACCCCAAACAAACTTGCTGTAACAAGAAGCTAACCACAGGAAGGCCTGTGATTGTGGCCTTTGAACACTAGATGGAGGCCTTGTTGTTTTTTCTTTTGACTTGCATTGTTAACCTTTGTTATTGTTTTCACCTCTCCCCGATTTGCTAGTCTGTTTATACCCATTCTTTACTTTGTTGATTGCTTAGTCCTTGTGTTCCACGTGTGAGTACCTATCCACTGTCTGACTTTAATTACTATGTGCTTTACCTTTTGCGGTATGCCTTTTAGACTTTTGGGCTCTTTATGACTTTTGTCTTTTTACACGCTTTTGTTATTACACGTGTAACCCCTTTTTCACGGGTGCTAGTCACCTGGCACAATAGTGACCACTTAGAGGTACACTCGACAACACTAAACAATGGCGCAACAGGATCCTAAATTCTCAGCGGT
>JAQMYM010000004.1:17290154-17304203 GCA_030014255.1 Parauchenoglanis ngamensis | reverse complement strand
GTATGCTCATTGTCATCTAACAGTAAGGAACAGAGTATATCGTGTGCTGAGTGCAAACAGGAACTTCGACAAGGCTAGCTATGGCAGCATAACTAAAAAGGAAAGCCAGAAGGTAACACAGACATGAGAGCGCCCTGGGACATAAAGCAGCCAGCCACTCCATGGTCAACAAACCTGAGTGTACGTGTGAGAGTGGGGGGTGACAGCATCCAAACATCCCAGTTTACCAAAACATTCTCTGCCTGAGAAACCTCCATATCTGCTCCTTCACCTAGTAGATTCTGATGAGTCATCTGCGTCACCAACAACAAAAACATATTTGTGAGACAACTCATGGTATTAAAATTGATGAAATGGAGGTGCTAGTAGCTAATGTATGCATCACATTTTGCTCTCGAGGTCAGTTGGTCAGCTGTAGCTCTCCTACAGTGCTGTTTTTCTACGCTGCCAGTGTTCTGATGATTTGTGCTAGCTTGAGAAAAAAAGCCGCCGTAGCTTGAATAAATGTTACCGACAGCGGAGAATGAACTTGATTTTATCTGTAGCCCTTGACCTAACCCTAACCTTAACCCCAAGACTTGAAGCTTAAAGTTAACCTTAAATCTTGCACATAAGTAGCATATCTTGATAGGTAGCACAAATCACCAGAACAGCGTTCTGGCTGATGATGACACGCTCCATGAAAGCAGTAGTACAAAAACATTTTATATTTCCATACATTACATTTCCAACAAAATGTGTTGCTCAAAATGTGAAAACTGTTAGTTTAGCTACATACTTTCAAGAAATGGGGCAAATTAAAACTATGTTGAAAAATGTGAAGTAAGACTGATGTGACAGACAAACTGTATAAAACACAGAAACCACATACACTACAGGCCAGGGCAGGTCTCAAAATTACAGTGCAGAGATTGCAAATCCTATTAAGCATTTCCACTGTCTTTAGGTAGAAAGCTGAACTTGACAAATTGACAGATCCATAGTTATAACAGAAGTGTGTTGACTTTTATTTATTTAAAAATGGTGCCTGACATTCAGACTGGGTGAGGATCTGCCACACAGTTTTACCATGTATAGCTTTGGCTATTTTTGGCAGAAAGAAGAGAGTATTTCAGCCAAAGCTTCTCAAGCCTCATGCAAATAAGATAATAGGTTGTAACCAGAGAACACAGAGAGCAGCAAGTATGATAAAGGAGATAAAGAGTTGTTTTACACATCAAAATAATAACAACTAACAAATTTTACTAAATAAAAGTCTCTGACTCCTAGAAACAGCTAACAGCTATAACTATAGCTTCAAATCTTGCTTATTGATTCACTATTTGTTTAAAGACAGAACATGACAGCAAAATGTCAATGCTTATGTCATCCAGTGTGCAACATAGGCTACGGTAGAGATTGCCAGCATTCTGTAACATTCCAACTTGAAATTTGAAGGCTTTCTTGTACTACAGTACTACAGTGTTAATTAAGCAAACTAATCTCTTGTTTAGTTCCAATAACAATGTTGAAGTTGGACTAATGTTTCTTCAAGATTTGTTTTATATGTTATATGTATGTTATGTATGTTATTTGATCCTTGTATGCTTATAACCAGGAATCCAGCCACGGAATAATGGAATAACGTGTGCAGATAAAGGGCTAATGTCACACTAATTGGTGACAAAAAAACTTGTCCAACACTGGTTTTTATATACTGTGTGGCCAAAAGTATGTAAACATCCCATTCCAAAACCATGGGCATTTATATGGAGTTCATCCTCCCTTTCCTGTTATGCTGCACTCCACTTTTCTGTTTGGCTTTCCACTAGATGTTGGAGCGTGGCTTGGGGATTTGTGTTCATTCAGCTACAAGAGCATTAGTGAGGTCAGGCATGGAGCTGCTTTGTGCACAGAGGCATTGTCATGCTGGAAGAGGTTTGAGCCTCTTAGTTCCAGTAATGTTACAGCATACAGTGACATTATATACAATTATGTGGTTTAACATTGTATCCACAGTTTGGGAAAAAACCACACATGCATGTGATGGTCAGGTTTTGACCATATAGTGTATAATAAAATAAATGATTAAAAATAGCCCATTTATTTCATTTAAAATTAATTTATTTAAAATTAATCAGTAACATCCTATTCACGGGACTCGTCACCTTAATGTTGTGCACCTCAGATTTATCCAACATACTCTCTTGCATGTCGCTCTCTTTCCACTGTCTATCAGGGTGATGAGGAAGCGAGCCTGGAATTACCCATCAGTCCATTCATGGACCGCTCAGCCCCCCAGCTAGCCAAATTGCAGGAGTCTTTCATCACACACATCGTCGGGCCTCTCTGCAGCTCCTATGACACAGCTGGCCTCATGCCTGGCCGGTGGGTGGAGCCTCAGCCCAGTGAGGCTGAAGAAGGATGTGGTGTGGAGATTGATGAGGAAGAAGAAGAAGAAGAAGAAGAAGACACAACCGAGGAAGATGCCTCCACCAACTCAGATCACTCTCGTATGTTCATACCCATTTTGTACACATTATGTATTTTTATCATTGGAAGATTTAAAGTCGATCATTTTTATACATTAAAATCTGGTGTCCTCATCAGCATGTAAATATTTATATAGGTCAAGAAGCATTTTTTCCATAAGGTTTGCATTTTGAGAGCATGGACAAGAGTTAAAAAGCATTTATATGAAATTACTAACTTGATGTTATTGTACAGGCTTACATACACATAGATTAACTCGCCAAGTACCAGGGCTGTCAAATTCATTTAATAAATTGCTTTTGTAATTTCATTACTTAAAAGATTTAACACATGAATTTTATTGGTTTGTCTCATAAATCAGTGAAAATCATAAAGGGGTCATAAACAGGTAAAAAATATTTCATTTTCTTAAGCAAAGACACAAGGTCAATAACATCATCTTATTGTTAACATTAATAAACATTCCAAGTGGCTTCCTCTTCACTTTTATGCTCACTATAAGGAATATACATTATACATGAAATGATACTGTAGTGTATGTTTAACAGAACACAATTTAGGTTTCTTAAAAAGACAACAATAATAGCCCCCTGTACCAAGAGGGCAAAGATGGATGAGTGTGTAACATTGATGATGTGTTACCTAATGTTAGTATCATGTAATATTATAGATAAGTCAAGATTTTCTAATATTTAATATTTTAGATAATGCTAGCAATTAAACCGATAAATTAAACATTTATTCGTGTTAAATAATAGTTAATTAAATGTGTTGCTACATAAGTGAGTGTGGCCTTGTTAAGAAACATTTGCTCTATTTTTTTATTTTAATCGTTATTTTATCTTTCTTTTTTAAATTGTATTTTTCTGGATGTAGTTTTGTGAAAATCTCAGTTTAACAGAAAAAGGCACAAACCTCATCAGCATATCATGGCATGTCAGCATTTCATCAGTGTTTTTAGCCCAGTGTCATAGTAAATGTGTGAATTATTCAGTGCTACTTCTCCATAGGAGTGATTTTGTCACTTCAGAAGTGTGGCAGTATGGTAAAGACACACTGAACTTAGCTACATAAACTTGCCTTAAGTTGCTTCACTACCTCGTAAGAATGTTATGAATTTAAATAAAGTTTAAAAGTGGAATGTGATGGTGTGCAACGGCTGTAACATTTTACAGTTTACATTTAACATTCACTCATTGTATTTTGTGCCACTTGTAATTCAAATAATTCCTTAAAAGATTGAAGAGTAATTTTGCCTAAAATGCCTATCACTAACATTATGCAGAAAAATCTTGTTAAAAACAGTTAAAGAATTATATCATATAGTCAATTCAAATTTGTGTGAAATGAATGCACAACCAATTATTTTTTTTTTTCCTGTTTTGACATTCAGAACTTACAGAACTGTATCTAAGTGAATTCTGTGAAAGTGAATTGACATGCCTCTCACAACCTTTTGAAATAATTGTTTTGGAGAGGGCGTGAATGAAATTGTCCTATTGAATGTCCTATAGAGAAGGTGTTGAAATCAGCAAATCTCCAAAAGTTGCGTATTATATCTTGAAGTAAATTTAAGGTTAATACTTTTATTATCTGTTGTAGAGAAACTGATGCCCAAAATGAGACAGAAAGTCTTCTGTCAGATCACTCAGTACCTTTTGGAGAACCATGAACTGTGGAAGAAGGTCATTGGCGAGGAGGCCCAAAGCCAAACAAAGCCAAACAAATCCTCTGACCCAATCCTGGCCATTCATGAAGAGGAGGAGGAGTCAATAAGCAAGGACGAGCGAACAGTGGGCCAGGAGCAACAAACAGAAGAAGGAGAGAAATGTCCAGCAGAGGAGCAGCAATATAAGGCATCGATAGAAGATGGACAGTCCGAATAAATTGAGGACACAAGAAAGCAGCAGGAAACAGTTAAGAAATATCAGGAAACTGAAAATGAAGACACAAGCTGTAGAAAAACGTGGAGAGAAAAATACAGAAATGGGATGAGACTTTAAAGATTCAGGAGATATGGAGAGAATGAGAGATTTATCTAGTCTAGAATATTGTCACAAAGCCTTTATTTCCAAACAAGACTCCTGAAAAATGGTTGCCAGCACATCACTAAGACACAACACTGTAGATCCTTAGGTAAACAAGTTTCTATATGAAACAGGGTGGTGTTCCGAGTGACTTCAGATAGGGTTTATTTGCTAGATCCAATAACATGGGATTTCTAAAATTAGCATGAACAGGCTTTTTGAAAACGCTCCACTCTGGTGGTGTCACACCACCCATTAGTGCTGAAGTTCCAATACAACTTCCATGACAGGGTCTCAATGATCTGCACTTTCTAAGTCGATTCATTTCAGCAAATATTTTTAAGGACCCTGGAATTAGACTGATGCAAGAATGTACACCATCATGATACAACTAGCCATTTTGTGCTCATAGCAATGTGATGGGGAAGTACACACTCCTTAAACACTCAACTATACCGTAATCCATATGAAGGAAAGGTTCAGGAAATAGCATGCACCTAAAAGACCACATGTGTGACACTACTTATTTAATCTTTATTTTTTCTTTTTAAGTTAAAAACCATCTGTCCTTTTCTTTTGTTTGCCACTTGATGTCCTGTGGAAGGTTATCATGCCTCCACAGGTTCACAACCTGCCTGTAGAGTTAGGCACCATGACTTTGCAGGTACACTAGTGAATGTTCAAGTGTTGTCTTTGTCCTTTTTAACGTAAATTACCTGTTACTTTTTTATTCATTTTTCAGGTTATTTTTTGGTTGCAATAGCTTTAGATTGTGACCTGACATTCCTATTTATCAAGATACAACAGCACTGTAAATACTGTGTAATATTTCTTCCTTTCGAATTTTTTATTCTGCCAGTGCACATTTGGAAAAAAACAGAATCTCCTGTTTTTATATAGTTAGTTAGAAAGATGTTACATACATAGACATAAACACTACATGCTCCAGCTCTATTCAAGTTCATACCTGTGTGTTTTTGAATGAATTGATTCTTTAAAGATGAAGTATGCAATGCAGATACTTCGCTTATTAAAACGAAGTAAATCACTCCCACTCAATCCCACATCCTGTAGTTAGGACACAGCATGTATTCAATCCTGGCATTCATGCCATTTCAGCCTTCTGTACATGTGACCCACACATTTGAATAACCAGTTAACCGCTGAATCTTAGATCTGTTGGTCGTTTCATGCATCTTGAGTAGCAATTATATATCCATATAAAGATTATATACATAGAAATGCAAGTGTAAATGCACCCAAAGACCTAAACCTGATTGTTTTTCTAATTTTGTGGAATACTCAGTGCTGGTGTGGTTGCTTTTTTGTTACATGTTTAATACAGAAAGCAAATAGCTTTTGAGCAGTTTCAAAAATCAAAAACAAATATGACGTGCTCTGTTGGGAGACTAAAGAGTAAGCATTCAAAAGTCATGCACTCTCATTAAACAAGGAAGGCCACTCATACTCCAGCCATCCGATAGCTGCTATGTCCTAGAGGCACTGTAGTCATGCACACAGGCATGTGAACTGCTAAGCAGCTAATCCCTGTAACTCAAAGGAGACATAGGCCACATAGGAATGAGACATGGTGTAGCGACACATGCAAGGGAGCACCTCCCCACAAACAGCTACAGCACTGATGTGTGCTGCCTTAGACACAGGGACAAAGGGAGAAGCAGATAGAATGTGACTGCATTTCAGGGATAGATAATGCAGTCTGATGCTCTTTTACAGACGTAATCAGCTTGCGCCTGATGCTACTGTGCCATAATTTAGAAGGGGTGCTAATTAAATTTGTAGAATTGCAAAGTGGGAATTGGGTGTTTGTCTTTGCACCTCAGTTTAGTTTAGAATTCCCCACTACAATTTGCAGCATAATATATACTTATCAACAGCCAGCACATCAAGCAATACTGACACATACTGTAGACTGATGGTAGTTTTATGATTGCCATCATATTATTATAAAGTCGGGCATAATATATACTTTTTTCACAGTGCAGCTGTTTGTGCCAAATATTACTTCAGTAAACAACTGCGTTGTCAAAGCTTTTTATGGATAGTAAGGTATGTGTATGTCAGGTGTGTTTCTCTGTGTGTGAGTGCATGTTTGTATGGAATCAAGTTGAGTTCATTGGGAATCAAATCTAGGTTTTTTAATAGTGCCTAAAAAAGAAAATAATCTGAGGCCTTATAAAAAAAAATCAACATTTAGATAATACAAACCAAACTGAGGAGATAACACTTCTGGCACCATGTTTCCTTTGTATTCTTTCATTTCAGAGAGAGAGAGAGGGAGATGGCGCGATAAAAATACATTATTTCCCTTTTTGTGCTTCAGTTCCATATTTTGTGGTAGTTGCTTGATAAGTAGGTGGGGAAGTGGAGAACGCATGCCATTCCTTATAAAAAAAGTTCATCCAAGTTTACCCAATTTAGTTTACCCAAGTTTGCTACAAACATACTAAGTCATAATTGGTCAGTTATAGACCACGTCTTATGTATACATATAGTTTACTTTTGATAATAACATGCTTGAGTAAACTTGAAGAGAATTACAATAGCATGTATAAGTATACTTGAAGAGAAGAGGACCAGGAAAAAAAACAGAAGAAGGAGAGAGAGGAACAGTGAGAGGAAAGTTGTTTCTGAGTGTACTCAGTAACCAGGTCTATTTACATTGGGTCCACACCGAATTTCTAATTAGGCTTCATGTGAGCAAGTTTTAATACAATATTACACAATATGCCTAGAATAATTCTTTTTTTAGAAAAGCGTTTTTAATTGTAATTGTACAACAGATTTGATACCCAAATTTATATTAACTTGACCTACTTCTGCAGTACTTCAGCCAACACCTGTCTTTTAATGTGCTATATGAACAAAGAGGATCTAACTTAACAATGAACAATAGGCAGAACAATTTACTTGTTTAAAAGCAGTTCCCTTGTAGCACATGGGTGATGTGTTCAGACGGGATGTAGGAGGTTTTCATGTGTCGTAGACAAAGTGCCCAGACTGTAACCTTCAATTGATTTTGGGACACTTAACTGGATTATTTAGGGTTTTTATTTTTGTTTATTTGTTTGTTTTAAACTGATCTTAAATCTTACATAAACTGAGGAGTGTACTTTAAGGTCAATATACAGTTTAAGGTTCAAATAAAGTACAGTCATTAATAAGCATCTGATTAGTGTCTAAACAGTATGTTCAAAATATTCTTTAGTGTAGCCTCAAAAACATGTAATAATGTTATTTATTTAGGAGTATAGTTTCATCCAATGTAAAAATTAATACATGGACATTAGGTACCGTGATATATATGTGTGTGTGTGTGTGTGTGTGTGTATGCTAAAGTAGGGGTATAGTAGATATCAAGTAGATATCAATCAGAGCTACAAGTATGTGAGCCAAGTACGTTATGTAGTTATATATAAACATACTGTATGTATCTCATCCACAAGCCTTTAATGTTTCTGATTAAAATTCATTTCAGGTACATTGCCCCAACTATACAAAATACTGTATATCTGTATATATGTTCAAAAAATTGGAATGGTTTGGTATTTAAAGACAATACAAAACACTTAATAAAATAAATCAAATTTCATATTTTCAAGTCACTTGAATTAAAATGTTATGCTACCAAATAAATATTATCACTTTGGTGCTTGGATACTAATAGCTTGACACCACTGCCCAACACTGACCACAGCTCTGAGTAAATAAAATGTTGATATTATTTCCAAATAGGCCTAGAACCTACCTTGTTGAGAAAGGACAACAACTTGCCCTGTTTAAAAACCGACTCTGTATTGATCAGCTACTAATGATAACAAGCAATGATGACTAATATTCTTTTTTGTGTGGTGGCTCAAGCCAATGATGTGAATCATACATTATAACCCTGCTTCTGTGGCTGTGATTCCCCTGTCCTCACTCTTATCAATGGCAAAACTGAAGCAGAAATAATAAAAAAACAAGAAAACACAAAGAGAAAACTAAAGAAAAAAGGGAAAAGAAGTCATATTAAAAAGTTAAACATTGAAAAAGTGGAATTACAAACATTGCAGTAAATATAGCAGAAGAAAGTGTATCAATTCCTCAATAACGTTTGCGATATCTAAATATTCCTGCAGGAGAGTAAGGCCTCATCTTTATGATACAATCTATGACCAAGTGTTTGTGGACACCTGATCACTTGAGGGCCTACCCCAAGTTGGAAGCACACAACTGTATAGAATACAATTTCCCTTCATAAAGACAAGGTGTGTTAAGGTTGGAGTGGAGGAACTGGAGTGTCCTGCACAGAGCCCTGACCTCAACCTCACTGAACACCGACTGCACCCCAGACCTCCTCACCCAACATCAGTGCCTGACCTCACTAATGCTCTTGTAGCTGAATGAACACAAATCCCCACAGCCACGCTGCAACATCTAGCACAAGCCAAAAAGAAGAGTGGAGCACGTTATAACTGCAAACACAGGGGGAGTCAATCTGGAATGGGATGTTCAACAGGCACATGTGAGTCTGATGGTCAGGGGTACATGTACTTTTGGGTCATATAGTGGTGATTGCTTTAGCTATAAATTAGATTCTTCATATGTATTTTTGATTATACTGTAAACAAGTAATATAAAGAAAATTATAAAGATTCATTTTCAACTTTAAGAGAAAAAAATTACTGCCTTGTCTGGGTTACCTTTAAAAAGTGCATTAGTCAGAAATCACATAGTAGTGTGTGTATTCTTTTCTTATAGAGTTCCTAATAATTTATATGGAAACATCCCCTTTTTATGTCCAGACGATTAATTTAGATCTCTTAAGGATACTTCAGGTGAAGGGACCCTTAAATGTTCTATGTAGAACACTACAACAAAATGTGTCTCTGTCAGAAAGGGCCCCAAATAGAACCTTTCAAGGGGCTAAGAATCCTTAATTATTCAAAGAATCCTTAATCCCTTTTCTAACAGTGCACAATTTCAAACAAAAATGCTGGTGAGGGTTATATTAACAGCCCACTGAGGCTACCTCTCCATGGGGCAACTGCGAATGAAAATGTTGAAGCCTGATGTGTACTCTAATAGTGAGACGTCCTCCCCGGTTATGCTCATTGGTGTGGCTGCAGGAGCCGCAGCTCCACTTCAGCAGAAACGCAGTGTGATTTCAGCAACAAAGTTTGCTAAAAAAAAAAAGATATTGCAACACAAAAAATATATATTTTTTCTATTTAAACATTAGTCCTTTTACAGCACATTTCCTAAGGTGTGCCAAATAAAATTCTGTAATACCCGCTATGATGAACTTTTGATCCCAAAGTAGGAGTCTAGAGACCATTGCAGTTACCAAGTGTGAATTCTGCAGTAGGATACGGTACTGTGGTGTTTCGATACAATGTATTTTTCTGTAGATTCTCTAAACATGTATGCCAGGATTCTCTTTGTAGAATCCTGCTCAGCTTTCTGTACCACTGTCCCAGAACTTCTTCAAGAGAAACTCATTACTCTGCATGTACCTGCTTCCATCTGTGAGTGGATCACAAGCTAACTTTCTGACTGGAAGGTTTTGTTGAGACCATTAAAAGCTTATGTTTTGCAGTATTGAGTTTGCCTCACTTTTTTGCCCAGGAGAGTAAATAATTAATAATTGCTGAATAAAATGTTTCTGATTTTCAATGCATCAAAAATAAGCATGGCCTGAATGTGTGCCTTAGGTTTCCCTTTTCAGTTGATTGAAACATTTAACATTATTAAAGTATAGTGACTGAAATGTAATTTTAAAAATGTGCAGTGATTTAAATTTTTTTTGCAATTATCTGGTCAGATGACCCCTGCATTCTCCACTGCTGAATATGAACTTCCCATATTTAGAATTCAGGTTTTAAATTTCCAGGCATACTGGCAAATGATATGGGCAGCATGCAGTTGGTATTTCAGAGGGTTGTTCAGAGTAATTAGTAGCCTGCAGCTGTGTGTCCTCACCTGCTTCCTCTTATAATAAATGTGCATTTCTTGTGAATAACTTTGATGCCAAGTCCATGGTGTCAGTTGAGTTTTCCCTAGAATGCCTAGCATCCTATCGATTTATGAGCAGTCAGTCTAAGCAAGGCTCTGGCTCTGTAAACAACCAGTGAGTCCAGTAGCTGTTAACCTATGGCTCCTCCTTCTGTTCAAAGATAAAGCTACCTCTTGCACATACCTGGTGAACGAAATCATACACAAGGTTAGCTGTGGCTGGTGGGTCTTAGCATCTGGTTCTTTACCTTGAGGAGCCCTACAACCACCTTGATTTTGTTTACAGTCGTTATTGTTGAAGCAATCACAGGTCCATAGACGAAAAAATTCATTTGTTGTCATTATCTGTGCCAGGGCTGTATAACTCTGGTCAGCCATATTTTTATATAAGTAGGTCATTATCTAAAATCCAATTACAGATTCCACATTGATGCACCATACTGAGCATATTTCAGCTCAGTCAGACTTGTGGAGCCCTTGTATGACCACACGTCCAAACATTCCTCAGAATCTTTTCTGTTCTTGGCATTCAAGTTTCACTTGAATCCACACAAGCAGTCATAAGTTACAGCTTTCTGAATAAATTAGCATTGAGAAATACCTAAATCTGATTGGCTGCAGGTCATCAGGTTTCTTGAGTAATTAACTGTCGGTTAAAAGTCGTTACAAATGAGCAGACTGATGTAGCATACTAAATCTCAGCTTAAACAGACTTACAGTTACTAAGAAACAGCTATTTGGACCTTACTCCACTCCCTTAGGGATCACAGCCCAAACTGAGTGCAAATCCTCAGAACCTTGTACTGAACATGACTTTGAAGTTTGGTTCCAATCCATGTTATTAATAATAAATAACAGCTGTTTGATTGAATAGCACCACCACCTTAGAAGTAACTGCCATGTGGCCACCATATTTTTTTTTTACAAATGTCAACAGATTTTTGATAATTATTGAGATCCACACAGTCCTGAATAGTTTAACATCAATTTTGTGAAATCCTAGAACTATTTCACAAAAGTAGGTTTTGCATATTAAGCAAATTAGCAAAAAATATAAGTGGATGGAGTGACATGGTTCATGGTTTTTGTTTAGGGGAGCCCAAGAAATCAGTGGAAGAAAGAATTTTGTTTGAAGTGTCTTTAACGGTGTTTTTGGCCAGGCTGAGGTAGCAGGAGATATCTTCTGAGAGGGCAGAGAGCAGCCAGTGATTTTTTTTCCAGTGTTAATGACTTTCTGGGGCGCTCCTTGTCCGCTGCCAAGCATCTGGCATACCACACTGGAATGCAGTATGCCAGTATGCTCTCAGTGGCAGCTTTTCTTCCAGGTTGTTTTTCCCTGAGGACTCAAAGGAAGTGCAGACACTGTTGTGCCCTTTTGACTACCATGGTTGGCAGACCATGAGAGATGTCCGAGATGTGTGTGCCCACGGATTTGAAGGTGTGAACCCTTTCCACACAGACCCTGTGGATTTAGAGGTAACCTGGATCTGTGCTGTGCATCCTGGTGTCCAAGATGTGTTCCTTGGTTTTTGAGGTGTTCAGTGTTCTCTGAGCACCATTCTGCCTACCTCATCTCTGTAGGCCAATTCTTCCCTCTCTAATATTAGACCAACTGTAGTAGTATCATCCACAAATTTGATGAGGTGGTGGAATGAGCTGGTGTGCAGTTGTATGTGAGAGGAAAGTTGTGGACACAGCACACAGCCTTGTGGACAGTCAATGCTGAGCGTGTGGGTGGAGGAGAGGGGGGAGCCAAGTTTAAAAGTTTAGGCTATGAGCAATGGCAATGGCATCTTTTCTGGACTTGTTTGACTCGTAAGCAAACTGGTGTGGGGCAAAGGTGGGAGGGAGGCTGGTTCTGTGACAGAGGTTAAAACTTGGTATAAGACCGGTCTCTCAAAGCACTTCATAACTACTGGTATGAGTGCAACTGGTCTGTAATCATTCAGGTTGTCAGTGGCTGATGTGACCCAAAATGATGGCATGGCAGTAATACGGAGCGGCCACTCTGGATCCGAAATGGTGCTATTTTGTTTCTTGGCGTGACTCCGATGGCACACGGACACCAAAACAAACGGTGTTTATGTCTACCCACAACAAACATTACTGGATATTAAGGAATATTCAAAAACTGACCTGCAGGATGACCTGGTGGAGACGCTACGTGTCCTTGGGTTGCTGCGGAAACCAGGCTTCCAGTCCTCGGTGTCTCCTGATGCCAGCGACCGGGGGAGGGTCCGCCGAAAGCGGTGGAAGTGGAAACTCGGCAAGCGGGCAGGGGTTTGCGTTAGGCTAAGAGCTAATCCTAGCCGGCTGGCCCTCCCATCTATTCTACTTTCCAATGTCTGCTCTCTGGACAATAAATTGGACTACATTTGACTCCAGCGGACTACCCAGCGCGAGTTGAGAGATTGCTATAGAGATCGCTTGTGGAGTTTGTTACTGTTAGATGCAGGCCATTTTATTTACCTCAGGAATTCACCGCTGTGCTTATTGTCGGGGTGTACATTCTCCCCAGCGCTAACGCTAAAGATGCGCTCTGTGAGCTGTACAGGGCTATTAGCGAGGTGCAGAATGCACACCCCGATGGACAGTTTATTGTTGCCGGAGATTTCAACCATGCAAATCTCAAGTCAGTGCTCACGAAATTCCATCAGTATGTGGACTTTGCAATGAGAGGGACAAACACGCTGGATCTTGTTTACACAAACATTCTTGGCGCGTACCGCATGGAGCCCCGCTCTCAACTCGACTGCTCAGACCACATCTCTGTTATGCTAATTCCAGCATACTGACCGCTCTTCAGATGCACCAAACCGGTTCAGGGGAGAACCTTAACAGCAGGAAC
This sequence comes from Parauchenoglanis ngamensis, assembly GCA_030014255.1. Taxonomy (NCBI): domain Eukaryota; kingdom Metazoa; phylum Chordata; class Actinopteri; order Siluriformes; family Auchenoglanididae; genus Parauchenoglanis; species Parauchenoglanis ngamensis. Next base: position 17,290,838 of record JAQMYM010000004.1, on the reverse strand, counting down.
CTTCACTGCTCTTCAGGATTGTTTTGAGCACACTGACTGGCATATGTTCAGGGAGGCTGCAACCAATGGTGCCAGCACTAACTTGGAGGACTACATGTCATCAGTGACCAGCTACATCAGCGAGTGCGTAGGTGATGTCACTGCCTCCAAGACCATCATTACATGCTCAAACCGGAAGCTGTGGATGACCGCAGAGGTGTGTGAGCTGCTGAGGACCCGTTACTCTGCCTTCAGAGCAGGTGACAAGGCGGCACTAAGAACCGCGAGGGCCAAACTGTCTCGGGCCATCAGAGCAGCAAAGTGCGCACACAGCCAGAAAATCCACAGCCTCTTTCAAGACAGTGGCGACACGCGGCGCATGTGGCAGGGCATCCAGGCCATCACTGACTACAGAACAACTACACCTGCTTGTGACGGTGATGCCTCCCTACCAGATGCGCTTAACAACTTCTTTGCATGGTCTGATGCACAGAACGATGTAACGGCAAGGAAGACCACCCCTTCTCACAGTGAACAGGTGCTGCGTCTGACCACTGCTGATGTGAGGAAAACTCTTCGCAGAGTTAACCCACAGAAGGCTACTGGACCAGACAACATCCCTGGGAGAGTTCTCAGAGAATGTGCGGACCAACTGGCAGATGTTCTCACTGACATCTTCAACATCTCCCTGAGCACTGCTGTAGT
>JAQMYM010000004.1:17237156-17248780 GCA_030014255.1 Parauchenoglanis ngamensis | reverse complement strand
TCGCCCCAAGATGCTGGGATTGGCTCCAGCTTCCCCGCGACCCAGACGGATAAAGAGCTATAGATAATGGATGGATGAATGGAGGTTGTTGGACAAAAAGACTAAATATAACCTCAGACTTTATCCACACTCAGTAGACAGTATTTAAATAAAACTTAGACTTTAGTAATTAAAGACATAATTAGGGTTGACTTTAATTGCCTTAAAAATGAAAAAACTTAAGACATAAATGTGTACTATATGTTCAAACTTTTTACATGTCTCTTTATGTATTGATTGTTATTTTCATTTATATTTCATATATAGAGTGAAATACCATGTGGTGCGACCACTGGACTGTTATTCCAATTAAAACTGCATAAAAATGAAGTCTCACAAATATGAGACTGACTTTTTTAATTCTGAGACTATTATAACAATAATAGTCAAAACAAGTGAAAACAATTCACTGACAAATGTGATAACACACAGTAATATTCCAAGGACCTTTGGAAACAGCTAAAAGATTTGTAAGACTTTGTCAAATTTGGGAAGCTTTCACCTGTTTGAGTACTGCTGTGCGACATCGGGTGGTATGGCCTTGATAAGGCAATGAAAATTCAAATTTAATATGTAAATCTTTTTTTTTTTTCATTCTTCCCCTGCCACATTTTATTTCAAGCTTTCACTCTGCCCAAGATTTTCGTTAGCACAGTATCTCGACTACAAGCGCTTGAAGTTTTGTATGATTTACACTGAATTATCATCATAATCAGCAGGTGAAGCAATTAGATTTTTGAATGGCTCCAACGTGGAATGTTGTTGCCAGTGGAGGCTGTTAGTTTCTGCATTTACTTGTTATTTTGTAAAGAACTGTGCTGACAGGAAGTCCTGTTTTTGCTTGGATGGTTAGGCCTTGTTCTGTTTCTGTTCAGTTTGAATGATCTCCAAAAATATCATGTGAAGAAAAGAAGCTTTAATGTTTTGCAGAAAGCAAACTGATTTGCTGATTAGGAGAACGTTTTAGCATGTTTAAAGTGCTCGTATTTTAATTTTTTTTCCCCCTCTAAAACCACTTATAATGTTAGAATGTGTAGCTTTATGAACCAGAAAGAATAGAATAAATCATATGTCGATCTTTAATTAGCCGTGGCAGCTCTTCTCATCATGTGGTGTAGCCAACAATTGCAATAACTGTATTAAAATTCAAAATAAAATGTCTAAATCTTGATCACTGATACAAGTGGATGCTATCCATGTTTTTGGTTTTATAGATTAAAAGACGTGTCTGTAGTGTAGCAACAGTAATGCAGTGCAGGTATACAACTACATGCCTTTCAGTAATTCATTGTTAATGCGTGCAGGTGTTACATACTAATATATTATTATGAGTGCAAATCATGGTCACACTACATGATGATTTTAAAGACCAGTGCCAATTAATGTTGATGAAAAACCTTTTATCTTTAATGAATGATGTGCGTGCGTGTGCGCATGTATTCCAGGCCTCTTCTTTTTCAGACCAGTGAGCACATAGCCAGCAGTCAGGCCGTGGGTGATCTGATTCCCTACAGTACCATATTGCACTTCCTGTTTTCTCGCGCTCCAGCCGAACTTAAATCTCCTCACCAGGTACAGCAATACTTCACTGAATTAAACGGTATTTTGCACATAGAAACATGCAAGATACTTCAATTCACATTTAACTTCATTTGTGCAGTACCTTTCAGCCATGTTTGTGATAGCCTTTTGAAATCGTTGTTCAAACGCAGAGAGCAGAGTGGTCTGTTGCAAGGTACTCTCAGTGGCTTGATGACCATCCCTCTGAGAAGGACCGCCTCATTCTCATCAGGTAATCCAGTCCCTACTACATGTCCATGGCCAATAGCTGGCAAGCTGAACTTTTAAAACCCCCAGATTTTGAAAAAGTCGTTCCAAATTTAAGACGACAGTTGAATAACTTGCTGTATAACTTTCCCCGCTCAGTTATATACCACATATATCTGCAGCTGCAGCCCTTACAACACCTAGAATAACTTTGCATCCCTCATAGGAATGCTTTACATTGAAAGGAAAATAGAAACTTTATTTGAAAGCAAGATGTTCAATACTTAGCTTATTAGCTAAAATAGTTCTCAAGTCTTTAAGAGCAAGTTACAGTTGCATAACCCTGTTTGTTTATTTTACTTTAAATCTGTTCACAAAATATATTTTCCTTTTTATCTCTGGTTTGCAATAAGAACATGTCCCCCCTTTCTTTCTCCTTCTTTAAAGGGGCGCTCTGGAGGCCTACGTGCAGTCAGTGAAAGCCAGGCAGGGGAGGAATTTTGCACCGGTGTATCCCATCATGCTCCAGCTTCTGCAGAAGGCCACCAGTGGGTTGATAGAAAGATGAGATGCAGGATTAGCTGGGATAATGCTGTCCTTTTATCGTTCACTACAAACTCACCCTCTAAAAACTATGGATAATGTATTAAACGGTGGTGTGAGGTTTTGTGAAATATAAATCTTTAAGTTAAAGGGGTAATGTTGGCTCATTATTAATAAATTTTTAGGCAGGTTTAAATGTCTTCAGGTTTAATGTACCTTTGGAAGGTATTTGTGTAACAGGATATTGAGACGATTAAAGACGGATTTTAATCACAAGCAAATCCGTGTGTTTCAATTAACAAAACAGAAATCTTTTCAAATCATCCATCTTCTCCTAAACAAGGAAACATTTCATCACAATCCAGCAAATAGTTTTTTTTGAGGGTTTTTTTTCATCTTCCACAAATTCCATATTACTAAAGTCTTATAAACATGTTGCAAACATTTGTAGACACTGACACCACCACATTATTTTACACTGTCATTCTATTTAGATGTAAGTACCAAGTGTCTTTCACTGCCCTTTTTCATATATTGCCCTGTCTGAATCGAGCCGACGCTCAAAATATGATGGAATGATCTCAAAATAATCCACGTCTGCAAGTCCAACGTGGTATTTAAACAAAATCTTACAAAACACACAAGCGGCTGGACGTCAGTCACACAGAGCTCCTACTTCATGATTTCTCTGAGACATACTGTTGCGTAACAGGATGTGTTCAAGTTAAAAGACAGCGCCAGGCTAGTCCTGGAAGGAGGTGCTGGCAACCCAGTGTCCTGCGCGACCTTATCAACGTGTAGGCTATAGGAGACCTGACGAGGGTGAGACAGCAGGAGGCGATAGCAACCCGGGACGTTGAGTTTAAGTGAAGGGATTCTGAATCGACATGAGCTGAGGCCGTCCTGTCCCAGTCTTTCCCGGTACCACGAGCCGACTGTGTTCACTGGATACTTCACGCTGTTGCCTGGCATTGGGAGGACCACCTGAACAAAACGGATAAACAACCACATGACCACAAATGACTCATGAAAGAGCAAGACTTTTAACAAATTCATTCTTGCACTTGATTAAAAACAAATAAAGAAAAGGTTCCATAACAGACTTACTCCTTTTATGTCTTAAAATGTTGTTTAATCTGAAAAACAGGCGAGATACTGAACTACTGTACCTGATCTAGTGAAAAGACGCCATCATGTTCTTCTTCAGAGGTGACAACATGGACCTGAAGGACAGGGAAATGAGGTGGTAACAGCAAAATGGGATCAACTGCCAAGTTGCTTACATACCTGAAATAAATCCTGCTTACTACTTAAACGAAAACCCCATCATTGCTTTTACCCAAGTTCAAATTCTCTCACCTGTGATTCATGGGTTTCCTCTTCCGCTTGGCTCTCTCTGCAGGCCGCAGCTAAGACCAGGTCTCCCTGTACAGGCCTGGGTCCTAGAGTCTGCAGCCTAAAGCACGCCGCTTCGTTCCACAAACGACTACAGTAGGCGTGGAGGTAAAAGACCCTCATGCCGTGTGGCAGACTGAGCCAAGCGTGACTGCTGCCTTCCGGGCCGCTGCCGTAGCGGTGCAGAGCTCGTAGCATCAGCCTCTCTCGGGCCTTATGCAGAGGCATCAGGGCCAGGCTTTCTTTGGCATTTCCTGAAGAACACACCCACATCTCATCAGTCCCTTCGTTTCCTTACAGACCACAGAGTAGTGAACTTCCTTTCTCACCATAAACAGTTATAAGCCCCTAAATATGAGATAATTAATAAGAGAAATTCAAAAAATCAACATTTCTACACCTTCACCTGTACACAGTTGACTTTATAGCTTAGTGACTTTTATATTTTACCCAAATGCAGCTATTAAGAATCTGAGAATTTCTTGAGGTTAAACCAAAACAAACACGATGGAAGAGCCAGCTTGCTCTGCCGTGCGTGTGTGTGTGTGTGTGCGTGTTCAGCCATGAACAACAAAAAGAAGTGAATTCCATATATAGCTATATGCATGTGTGCACAATATCTAATAAAACTGCACATGTAAATAAACCAATTTACATGTACCTAGATGTAAAATAAGTTCCAACGTGTACTCACCTGTCTGATGGAAATGCTGCTTGGCTTTATTTTCAAGCTCATCACCTTCCTCTGGACTCAGAAACAACCGGAGAGCTGTATTCTTAAGGGGACACAGACATACACAAACAAAAATACATTACCAAAATATTGGTATACTATATACCAGTCTATATATAATATAATATGCTCATTCAGACTCGTATGTGTGCTTTATGTTTCAGTATGTTACTGAAAGGCACTTTCTCTGCATTGGACAATCGCTCATATACATCTCAGGGCTATGAGAGCCCATCCAAAACAAATATCCAAGCTCACTTAAATCACCCCAAACCACCCCAAAGGGTCTCGCTTTCAGTTTCAGTGTGCAGACTTTTATATGCACTATAAATACACAGAAAGGGCAAATAGGTTAAGTGAACAGTTCTTACCAGGTCCTCCTTCAGCAGTGCAAGTCCCACCTGGTCTGCTTGAACTTTCTGGTTACTTCCAAACCTCTGTGGTCCATAATAGTTCACAAAGCCCCGAGTCTGCAAGGTGGTGTTTTAAGTTACTGTATTTGAGTTCACACTCACAATGTAATTCCAAACAAATTAGGCCAAAATGTGCCTTTATAGCATCATAGAATTATAATTATTGTATCATGTTGAACTAAATTTGGTCCACCTTTACATTCTCCACAGCTTCTTTCACAAGACTTTCTAGCTCTACTGAACTACGCTCGTGAGGCTTCACGTCCCGGATGACGAGGTCAAAATGGTTGCCTGTCAGCCTTCCAAGCCGAAGGGGTTCGGACACTGGACGGATTTTAGACAGCTGTATTCCTTTCCTCTCAAACATGTAGGCCTTCTCCAACAACCTGTCAGATAGCAGACATGCTTATCTCCAAACACTGTAAACAAATCACACTGAATTTACCTAATACATGTGAGTAAATATTGATGTGGGAAGTTTACATCAATACAGCTTAAAGACAAAAAAACATGATGGCAGACAACAGAACAAAATAAACTGTATTTATTATCACTCAGTTACAGAACAGTTAACCTTAGAATGAGCCGTCCATTACCGTTCTGGAGAAATCTTCTTCACAACCATGGACTGATAGGTGATGGCTCGTTTGTCTTTGATGCCAGCATAGGAGAAGTCAGACGGAAGAACCCCAAGCACTGCTGCCATATAGCTGATGGCCTCCAAAGTCTCAAGGTTCTCTTTTCTTAGGGTGAAGCCTTATTGAAGCGAATGGCAGACAATGCTACATATTAAAGCTTTGGTAAACGGGGCATGGCTCAGTGAGATCTCAAGCACTTTTTCCACTGATTAGCAAACCAACCCAAGACTCGTCACACACGTAAGCATGTTTATTGAATGGCTCAGTATAAACAAAATTACAGACAGGCTTATGTTGCTACGCCAAATCAGATGGTTTGAGATGATGTGTTCAGTGTGAAATGAACTTTTTTTTGTAAATGAAAATAAGCCAGCACATAACCCTTACTGAGCAGTGGAGCTGTGCCTGGACCGCCTCGCTCGTTCCTTTGTTCTCACCTGTGTAGATATCCTGCTCATCCTGATCTGCTGCTGTCCGCTTCCTGGCCTGCCTCCCTCGCTCTCTCAGCCTCACTGTAATAGCAGTTCTGCCCTGTGTCGCAAAGCTCTTCGTCTCCATCAGCTTTCCAAACTTTCTGCTCACGAAATGGTGAACAGACGTCCGGTGCTCCTTGAGGTCATCGGGTGAGAAGGTGAACATGGAGCCAGGAACTTTAGCATCTTTAAACCTGAAGAAATCCTCTGCTTCCTCCACAGATACTAAATTTGAAAGTTCTCTGAAGTCTGGGTCCTCTTTGACCAGGATCTCATCATGGTTGGTGAGTGTCATGAGAAAAGGGTAATTGTACTTCACTGCGCTGTGCACAATGGCTCGCTGGTGTTTGTCTGGAAAGGCTCCAAGGGACATTTCCAAGTTCTTCCGCACCTCACTACAACCCTGGATGGTGCTGGCAAATTGTTCTAAAGTCTTATTTCCAGAACAGCTCAGAATGACACTCAGGTTAAAACACTCCTGGCTCCTACCTTCACCACTGTTTACGCTGACAGCGTCACCCGTGACTTCACTGGAAGCTGTTTCCTCAGTCTGGAGGTTTTCTCTCATATTGACTTTGTGTGAAAACTCTCTGCTATCAGCATTATTCTTCACCTTCACAGGTACATCCAGAGCACCTGGACTGTTAACAAGGTGCCCATGTACATCTATCTCAGTGACTACAAAGTCCTGGGTGGAGTTCTTGATGCTGCCATCAAATCCTTCATGAGCAGACCTGCAGGGCAGTGAAGGTGGCCCGTCCATTCTGGCATCTCCGGTTAGACACACGACAAGCACGAGACAGCTTTATTCAAGAAAAAACGCAAATGATTTCACTGTGCGCAAAAACATCATAATTCCACATGTCTGCACGCGCACAAAAATATATTTGTATTATTATACTTGTATTTTATGTTGTGTTATGTTATAAATGCGTGTGATACCGTGTTTTTAGAGCACGCTGTAGAAGGCGACTTGTCTCAGGCTTTTCTTTCTCTCTATCTCTCTGTCACACACACTCACACACACTTCAGGAGGTTCTAAAGCCTCCTGCGGTCCTCCTGCAAGCGCGCACTTTAGTGACGTCATCGACTTGCTGCGCGTGGACTGGCTGCGTTCGCCTCACATCGGCGCTTCAGTGCACACTAGTGGCCCCTAGTGGCCAAAGGCTTGTGTAGCATGTAAAACTTCATTACGTGTGAAAAGACCAATAAAATAAACAGCTGTTATTAAATGATGTAAAGAATATCAAACAAATTAATTCCTGACAGTGCATTACTGTTTTATTATAAAAAGTCTAAAGCTTTTCTAACCTTTCCTCTATAAATGTTAATGTGGCTAGAGACGTGTTGCAGTTTTTCTGTTTTTTCTTTCTGAACTTTTATAACCAGTGCTGTTAGTTGTACATCATTTGCACTGCTTTTATAGATCTTAACTGTAATCATGTCCAAGAGATTAAAATGTAGGAAAGACTAGTGGACAGTGATGGTCCATTTGTTTTAAACAGGCAGTGAATGGGGCTTTGTGATTGAATTCAGTTTCACTGTCAGAGGCTAATGAAGTGTTTGTGTAACTGGGAAGATAGTAAGTGAAAACAATGAAGGGAATTAAAATATTTGTTATAAGGTAGGACGGTTGTTTAGCATTAAATTTTGAGAAAAAAAAAACATATGCATGTACAGTTGAAGCAAAAGTTAGCACACACCTAGGAAAAGACATTCAAATTCTCACACACTTACTGTACTGTACATTTCCTCTGTTAAATCTACTTTATTTCCATAAAAGGTCATTTCACAATACAAGAAACAAATTTAATATATCAGATATGCATTGTTAATCTTTGCCTTTTATTTGCATAACTTGAATCAAATGCTTTGAGTAGCCTTCCACAAACTCACAATACTCTGGAGGAGGTTTTGCTCATTCCTTCTGACAGAACTGCTGTAACTCAGTCAGGTTTGTGGGCCTGCTCGCTCAGACACACTTTCAGTTCAGTCTGAATTTTCTGTGGGATTCAGGTAAGGGCTTTGCTGCCTTCAAGCCATTTTGTTAAAAACTTGGAGGTATGTTTATATTCATTGTCCTATTTGAAGACCCAAATTTGAACTTTCTGTATGCTGTCTTGAGAATTTGCGTCAGTATTTCAAGATAATCCTCCTTCAACATGCCAGCTATTTTCTGAACGATGTCCATGGCTGTGTATACAGTCATTGTTCCTGTTACATTTCGGTGGCCAGGAGGCACAGCTGACGTCAGAGTGAGGAGTCTTACTCAGGGGTCACACCAAAGGCCACAAATTAGCTTGTGTTCATAACGTTCAAGTAATAACTGAAACTCTTCAACGTCAACAAAGATTTCAGATTGTTAAATGGAACTGGCTTTCATTGTACTGCTCCTGATATGTTTGTGAGTTTTTTGCACTGTTCTGCTGTTTGCTATGTAGAAAAACTAAAGGCTACCTGTAATCCACCAAGAAAACAATAGAAACAATAGAAATAGAAATCTTAAGCAAAGTCTGATGTGTTACTCTGTAATGCATGTGAACCAGTATGAGTCATTTATATACACAGAGGGTCCGAAACTCTGAGACCACATTGAAAATCAGGGATTTTTTTTTCCATTTAAATTTGGAAAGGAACAGAATGTTTTAGAACTAGGAAAGATTTCTAAATGTAAATGTTCAATATCTTACACATATATACACTATATGGCCAAAAGTATGTGGACACCCATATGTGTTTCTTCCCCAAACTTTTACCACAGTTGTACAGAATGTCTCTGTGTGCTGTAGCGTTACAGTTTCCCTTCACCGGAACTAAGAGGCCCAAACCTGTCCCAGCATGACAATGCCCCTGTGCACAAAGCAGCTCCATGAAGACATGCTGTGTTAAGGTTGGAGTGGAAGAACTGGAGTGTCCTGCACAGAGCCCTGACCTCAACCTCACTGAACACCAACTGCACCCCAGACCTCCTCACCCAACATCAGCACCTGACCTCACTAATGCTGTTGTAGCTGAATGAACACAAATCCCCACAGCCACGCTCCAACATCTAGTGCAAGCCAAACAGAAGAGTGGAGAACAAAGGGGAATAAATATGGAATGGCAACAACAAGCACATATGAATGTTATGATTAAGGTGTCCACAAACTTTTCCCCCATGTAGTGAGTTATTCTTCTTATACCACAGCGATCTGCCTATGATTACAATATTTAATTTATAATGAACTACACATCATGATTTAAGTGTTCATATTTACATTTAATGTTATGGAACATGTATGCACATGCAGGACAGAGGAGTTGCACTTTGTAGTTTCTCTGTAACATGAGAAGTTGTGTTTTTTCTTGTTATTTTTTTTTGTCATCAAATTCACGAGAGATAGATAAAAGAGACTGGTGAGGGAATGACTGTGTATAGCTACTATAATGTTAGAAAGCAGCAACATGTCAAACTGACTGACACTCCTTAAATAATTGTTAATAAAGGTCTTCTAACCAGGCAATATACATCAATACACTTAACAGTCTGTTTTTCTCACAGGCATTATCAACAGTATTATGTATGATAAAAAAAATCTAATATGAGCAGCACAATACCAAGACCACTATAAAGAGACCCAAGATTTCCTGATTTAGCAAACTATAACAGTTAACAAAATGATGGGTAGATGAACCAGCAATACAAAATCTGTTCTGGGTAAATTAAACACATGATAAACTAAAATTTATGTAGCTTTAACAAATGACAGATCAAACCTCTAAAACTGTCTCTACAGTATTTCACTCAACTAGTACATTTCCAACTAGCCATAAACAGTTTACCAGAAAGTTAATTCTCACCTTACCAGTGTGAAATTGATGTGAAAGGTCATGGAGAAGTTTTCATGTGTGCAATGTGTACACTCACCAGTTAATTAGGAACACCTATACATCTGCACCTTCATACAGTTATCTAATCAGCTAATCATGTGGCAGCAGCACAATGCATAAAATCATGCACTTGAAGAAGAAAAACTTTAGAAAATCATCAGGTGATTTGTTTAATCTTCCACTGTCCAGCTTTGGGGTGAGTCTGCACCCATGATAACTTCAGATTTCTGTTCTTGGAACCTGATGTGCTCTTCTGCTGTTGTAGTCCATTCACCTAAAGGTTTGATGTTTTATGCATGCAGAGATGTTTTTCTGCTCAACACGGTTGTATGGAGTGGTTGTATGAGTTACTATATATTTTCTGGCAGCTCAAATCAATCTGACCATTTTCTTCTGACCTCTCTTATCAATAAGGTGTTTACACCCACAGAACTGTACTTAATAGTGTGAATAATGTGAACATTTTTTGGGAAACTTTTTTGTTTTCCACACTATTCTGTGTAAACTCTGAAGACTGTTGCAAGTGAAAATCTCAGGAGATCAGCAGTTTCTGAAATACACAAACCAGCCCATCTGGTACCAACAACCATGCCACGATTAAAGTCACAGAGATCAGCCTTTTTCTTCATTATGATGATTCCTGTGAACACTAACTGAAGCTCTTGACCTGTATGATTGTATGCATTGTGCGGCTGCCACATGACTGGCTGATTAGATAACTGCATGAATGTACAAAAGTCTGAGACCACATTGAAAGTCTAGGATCTTTTTTTATTTAAGACTGAAAATAAAGAAAGTTTTAGAATTTTGAAAACTTTAAAACAAAACAAGGAAAAGTGCAACATGTTGACTAATATTCAAGATGCACTATTTCTAGGTCACTATTTAAATTTAAGAAAATGTGTGGTATTGATTATGTTAACAGCTTTGTACAAAGGTGTCAGACTTTTGGACCCCTCTGTGTATATATTACACTTCATTTACAGCACTTCAGACCTCACAAAAACACTGCAGTGGCCCAGGCAGAATTTGAGTTTGACCCTTTGATAAAGAAAGGGGCAGGAGTTTAGGAATAACGCAACTGCAATTTGGATACATGCATCAAAGTAGGACACTTAAGAATGTTGTAGTTTCTGTTGAAGTTTACCACCACAGAGAGCCAGTTTAGCTGGTGTGTGTTTAACAGGCTTTTTTTTTACACGCTATATCTCAATGGTATTCGAAAACGGTTTTAAATAAATGTAAAAATTTAAAAATTGTGTTTTTGCAAAAAATTATTAAATAGTTCATATCAAAAAGGACTGCTATTTAAAGAAACTCCATCATTTACAAACATTCACGACAGTTTAATGATCCCCAACCGTGAAAAAGCGACATGACCACAGAATGACTAAAAATAACCAAAACAAAATTGCAAAGTATCTGGAAATATTTTTTTCACTTCAATGAATGTCAGACATTCTAGCTACAATACTGTACAAGAACAGAAATAATTTGCCACAACATACATTTCACCACTTTTTTATAATGATATGATTTGGGGGGGTTTTAACCATAGAATACATCATCAGCACATAATCATAATTTAACTAATAATATAAATACATTTCAAGACTATTATAACTTAATGTGGTTGGAGTTCTAAATTTAATACATAAATTTAAAGGAGGGCGGCACGGTGGTTATCACTGTCGCCTCACAGCAAGAAGGTCCTGGGTTCGATCCCCGGGTCACCCAGGGTGCCTTTCTGTGT
>JAQMYM010000004.1:17216031-17237056 GCA_030014255.1 Parauchenoglanis ngamensis | reverse complement strand
GCTGGGCCCTTGAGCAAGGCCCTTAACCTTCACTGCTCACTTGTATAAAATAAGATGTAAGTCGCTCTGGATAAGGGGTGATTTGTGATGATGGTGATTTATGATGATTTGTGATGGTGGCGGTGATTTGTGGTGGTGATTTGTGATGTTGGTGATTTGTGATGGGGATTTGTGGTGATGGTGATGATTTGTGGTGATGGTGATTTGTGATGATGGTGATTTGTGATGGTGATGATTTGTGATGGTGATTTGTGATGGTGGCAGTGATTTGTGATGATGGTGATTTGTGATGATGGCGGCGATGGTCATGATGACAACGATTCCTTCAGGTGGGAACAAAATACTGGCTGCATGTCAGTTACAGCAGGTCATGGAACGTCCTTGATTACCGTCTTTCTGATAGTTCATTAAAAGCACTAATAACAGTTCGACACCAGGCATCCTTTCAGAAAGGGAGAAAAACCCTACATCATGACTCCTAACTCCCAGAGATGTACATTTCATAATGCTCAAACCTACGCAGCGTTTTCAGAGCTGGAGAACAAAATGCAAAGATTATTTTGGGAATGTCCCGGTGTGTTCCGTCGAGCTACTGCAATCCAAATCCTCAGATCATTAATCACTTCTGATTTATATTTCATGACTGTAAATGTTCCCATCTCCTTGTAGCAGTGACAGCACTGGCCAGTGCAACGGCCCGACAAAGATACGGCACTAAAAACACCAGCCAAATTCCAGGGTGCTTTCTGTTCACCTCACAGATCTCACGTCCAGCAAGGTGAAAGAAGAGCTACAGGATTTTGTGTGAAATCTCGTTCGCTTGCACATTCCCAACCCATCTCCTGAGTACTCTGCGGAAGCACTGCACACAATCACCTGGAAGGTAAAGAGCTGTTCAGGGTTAGTTTGGAGCTCTGGCAGTTGACCTACAGCCAATTTTGCATAGCAGCAAGGCAACACGGTAATGACGACACACATACAGGGCAAGTGATACACCCGCACAGCAGACGGGTACTGCGTTATGGCATTTGGGGTCGCACAGTTATGTCCTTACATGTTACATGTCCATACACAGTTATTGGCTGTTATTAACAAAACTGTACAGATATCTTTGCTCATTACTCCTCATTACATGCCTCAATATATCTTTATAAATAGAAACATATTAAATGCCTGTTCAAAGACAAAAGTGCAAGAAAGGGGGATCTTTACAAAGAGTTCTGTCTTCACAAGATCAATAACATTATAAAGCACATCTCTGTGACTCAGTGGAGCGAAACGAGCCGACATGACTTCCGTTTGACACTAAGGGTGAATTTACAGTGACAGAAAATCTTAAATCCTGATCTTAACACAACAACCAGTACAGGTTTATGTAATAATAATAATAATAATAATAATAATACATATTAAACAGATCTGTGAAAGAACAATCAAATTAAATTCCTTTATGAACTGGAAAATGCAAAGAGATGGCATTCTAGACATATGTATTTTGAAAAGCCACAGGGACCAAGAGGAAAAAGAAAAAAAAAAAAATGCCACTGAGTGTAACTTTAATTACCAGGACAGAATTCACAGCTAGGAGTTCACTCAAAATGTTACGTAAAAACTTTAAAAAAACAAACAAACAAAAAAAAACTCGTTTAGCTTAAGCAGCTGTGATTCTGCTCACTAAAGGCTGCCATTTTGATCTCAACAACTTCCGTTTAAAAACAGCCTTTTCCTCATTTACATTTTGTTTGGTTGAGTGTCCCTTAATATCATACAAGCACTGAGGTGAAGCGAGGGGAAATGGATCCTTTTTTCCTCTAAACCATTTGAAGATCAGGGAAGACAGAAGCTTCTAGAGTTCTAAGCTCTGAAAGACACTAATAATAAATATTAAAAAAAGCAGATATGCACTCATATTTCCAACAATAAGGTGTCTATTATAATAATACTTAAACTTTTATAATGACATACAAATATACCTTTGAGCAATGCCATAAGCCATGTACGTTAGGAAAATGAATATGTGGGATAAATTATTACACAAAATTGAACACTATGCTAGTTTGCTTTCCATCTTGGATTAGAGTCCTGAACGTCGTATTCTTCAGTAACACTTATCCAAAATACTCAAAAACCTGAATTCACCCTCTTTAGAAAAATACAGCTTGCCAAAAAGCATCTAGAAAATATTCCCTTGGTGAAACGCTTTATTGTTTGTCTGTTTTTGTTTTCTCCGCTGCAGCCTGTTGCGCAGTCCAGGCATGATAGGACACTAAGTGCACTTTAGATCCGGTCGAGTCTGCAGAGCCTGCCTCACGCTTACAGCACGCTGATGTACTCAAACCCCACCAGTTTGTCTTTACTCTTCCACTTTTACAAGCTGCCAGACCCACGAGGGGAAAAAAAAGCACATGCTGGGGATGCATGATGTACAAAAAGCCACGCTGATACTTAAACATCTGAGACGTCTTCGTTTGCTCTCGCGTTTGTGACAGCTGACCAGGATGAAATGGCAGTTTGTTCCTGCGGTTTTGTAGATGACCAGTTCTATTACAAGTTGCAGTACCGAAGCAAACGGGACAGGCCAGCGGGCCGGCTTTGTCAGTGGACAGTCAGGGTGCGCGGGCACACACCCTCACACACAGTGCGATGGGCTCCACAGGGGCCACGTGGGGCTGCGGCGCTGCACGCAGGCCAAGGCAGGTTAAAGGTCACCACCGTGTGTAAGAGAGGGGGGTTAAAGGTCACGGCTGCAAAGCTGCTTTGCTTGTTCCACTTCAGCCAGTGTCACTGATGCACCTTGGACTGCAAACACACATGGAACAGTTGTAATGTATATACAGTGGATATACAGAGTCTACACACCCCTGTTAAAACTGCAGGTATTTCGGATGTGAAAAATTAAACCAGGATGTGATCTAGATGTAGAAAATGATCTGACAGGATTTATCTAGGTTACATTTTTTTTACATCACAGAAAACCTGCGATTTTAACAGACGGGGTGTGTAGACACTCTGTGTACCCACTGCAGAGGCATCATGGGAAAATCCCACGATACGTCTTTCTGGCATAATAGTTCACGAGCTGTAGATTTTAATTAAAATCCAGGTCATTCTTCTGCTGTTAACGCACTGCAACAAAACAGAGTGAATACAGGCTGAAACGTTATTTATGCTCATTGTCACGAGTTTACTAGTTCCCGAGACGTTCTTGTCAATTTATGCATGGAATGCTGTCAATTCTAATACAGGGAAATTTAACTCATTCTCTACATTAGCCATTGTTTTTAAGAACGTCGGCTTAGCAACTAGCTGTCATTTTCATCTCAGGGAATATTTATTAAGCATTAGCTTAATCTTAATATGCCTCATGATGACCAACTACAGACTCAATAGTTTTAGTTATGAGGTTCTATGTCTCGTGTGTGAGCTCATGTATGAGGAAGAGGGTGGATAGCGCTCTCCTCGGTGTGTTACACTGCCCTGTGATGCTGCATGAGTGACGGGGGAGAGCTGGAAAGTGGGCAGGAACTGGCAAATGAGCAAACTTGGCAAAAAAACAACAAAAATCCCTTACAGTTTTTCATGAACACGCAAAACTTTCAAAAAGTTCCCCTTTAGGAGCTCCATACAAACTGGAGAGACAACTGGTTTTTAAAAAAAGTACTGGTTCAAAACCCAGACCTACTGGATGCTATATGGGTAATGCTGGCTAAAAGGAGGAATAGTCGACATTCGCTTCGCTAGCTAGCCAAGATACTCTACAAAAATATGTCGAGTTTACACCGCATGGCTGGAATGTTTCTCCCATGGCAGCGCTAAGACACATGCCTCCAGGCTACATTCAATTACCGATTATGTGTCTGTTACAGCATGGCTATCAAATAAAATCTCACAGTGGGATAACTAAGGCACAATATTCCAGTTTTATGGACAATGCAAGTGTGTTAATGAATAAATGGATAAATATTGAATTCGTTTACAACAAAGACTTGTTTGAAGTGATCCATCTGAGCTGTTTTCCAACATTAGCTATCTACCTTCGTATCAAACATTAGCTAGCTGCCTTCACTTGGGCATAACCGCTAACATCAAGAGGCTAGCCGATAGCTTTGGTGATCTACTGTATTAAAATAACTTTCTGAGCTTCGGACTGCCCGTTCCGGACGGCCAGATGGTTACTCGGGCAGATGACAGCCGAGCTACGTAAGGGCTAACACGACCGGAAGACGAGGTCATGGAGTAATCAAGACGTCAAGAAAATCATACTGATGTGTATTAGTTCTTGTCTGTGAAACTATCGCCAAAAAGTTGATACAAATGTCTCCTAACACTAAACTTTTTTATATCCATAGTCAGTTTATTATTACAGGACATCCCTGCTTCTGCTACTCTCCCAGTGTAGCACATTAACACACAGCTGGCATCCGATTACAGCCAGGAACGCTGTCCGAGCTGCTGCATTAGAAAATGTATTCAAATCTTCCGATTCGTGAATTCATTGCTCAGTGATTTGGTTCAAGTTTCTTTATTGTACATGAATTAGATATTTATCCAGTACAGTTATGATCCTGAGATTTTTTTATACGGTAGTACGGCATTAACAGACACACAATCTAGAATATAAAGACAAAAAGAATGTAACATGAATACCCTGCGCGGTCAGTCGATATGTGATCACAGTCTAACATGATTATAGTGACCGTACCACTAAATCTCAGTGCTCACCAGTCTGGAGAGGGCGCTATGGGACGCCTCAGCAGCCGATGTCAGCAAAGCAGTGCTGCTCTTCTGGAAGATTTCATTGTGCGCCGTTGTTTTGGTCACTTTTCCAGCTCGCTCAGAGCCCGAGGTTTTGCGTTTGCGTCCCTCTGTGGATCCGCATGGCAGCAGGCTTTGGGACGAAACGGCCCCATGATTGCCCTTTGGCACCTGGGGCAGGTTTAGCTCGATGCTGGTGTATCTGTCCATGTTGCTCAGCCCCTGACTTCCCCCTGGCTGGCTTGGTTTGGACCGTGTGCTCAGGGCGGCCGTGCCATTGCTGATGTGCGCAGGGCCTGAGAGGTGGTAGCCACTCCCGTTCCTCTTCTCAGCAACTGGCGGGTGTTTGTGCTTTTTCAGCAGCTCCCCTACTGCAGGGGTTTTTAATGACTTGGCTGCTTTATTCAGTTGCAGTCTGGATTCCTGGAGGCAGAAGATTCTGGTGCCATTCTGGGAGAAAGGGGTGGAGCAGGACACGGTGGAAACAGTGTCAAGGGGTGGAGTGGGGCTAGGGAGGAGGGACATGCTCAGAGATGATGAATCTGACATGTTAGGCACGCTGTCTGCCGCTAGAGGGACTTTCCTACAACACACAAAATGAGACATCATCAGGCTGTAGCAGGAACCTTGACTGCACTGAACAGAGCCTCATCCGAGCACAGGACAAGCCAACACCACATCAACACCATTCAGTCAGCTTTAGTCTCAAAGCTCATGTATACTTCTGAAAATCTAGGTTTCACAACTTTTCTGCCAACCAATCTCCGAAGTCTGCCGCTGCCATGCTAGTTTAACATAACCGATCAGCGCTTGTTTGACACCCAGTGAAGTAGGTCATGTGGAAAATGCCCCAGCCCACGTGTGCGCTCTTACCTCCACATCTGAGCATTGACATGCTTCTCCACCATGCAGTGCAGCGCTAGCCTCATCCTGTCCCAGTGTCTGTCAAACACGTAGTGGCCCTGGCCCATCAGCCGGCTGCTGAACGCACACCACTGACCAGGAAGAAGGACAAAAAAGCAAAGAAACTTTATTCCTAGGCTATAGTGTATTTCTTATGTAATGTTTACAGCAGGGCCGATACAGCTCTTGAAAATCTTTTTTCTGGCCCTTTGATTTTTTTTACCGTCTGAGGAAAAAAGATTTTGTATACATGAGACGGTCATTTTCAACCTCCACGCATTCAAGCTACAAAGTCGGGGGAAAAGCATGGACGCTTCCATCTTTTGTAGGCAACAAACTAACCACCTAAATGTGACGAATGAGGTATATTTACCTCCTCAAAACAGTGAACAGTACAGTCAGTTATAGATTTAACAAGTAAATAGTTCTGTATGTTGATTGGTCTAAAGCACATACTTGTATATACAGTAAAAGGCGTTTAAAGGTAAGACGTGCTGCTTTGTTTACTGGTCAGCCATGTTGATTTGCTGTCACTTGCTGAACTCATGAGTAGGAATTCCAACTTGAGGGGCGTTTCCTTTAGTTTTTCCCTTATTTCTGTAGATATTAGAAGACGGACCCTACTGGGGGGAACAACTTTCCAAATCGGTCCTACTGAGTTGAATGTAAATTAAGATGGTCTGCGTATGCTGGTGAAAACGCCAGCGCACTGTACAGCACTTGGAACTAATAATTATTATGACTTCTGAGCTGCAATTTTCACACAGGAAAGCTTGGAAAGAATGTTACAAAATAAAGACTTTATGGAAGATAAGTCTATGAAACTCTTTTTTTACTGTTTAGCTTCTCTTTAACTTGGCCTCACTTCTTAGCTAATGTGTGTCTGTAAGCCAGAGCAGGTCAAGTTCACTAAGAGTAGTTCTGCCACTGGAATAGTAGCTGGACGTGCGACTGTTCCACTGGTAGATGTAAGTAAAGCTAGTCTGCACATCTGTCATGTTAAGTTTTATATGATGTTACTTGATCAATGGACAATAAATACAGCCGAGTCCATAAGTATTTGGCCACTCCTACAGTCTGTTATCTCTCTGATCGGTCTGTTTTGCTTTTCAGCCTAATGAAGGCCTCCTTCACCTCTTTGGCCTGCGTATTGAGAGTTTCCATGAACAGCAACAAACGTAACTCTAGACCTTTTATCTCCTTAATTCATAATGAAATGGCTGTAACTGGCCATGAAACTGCTTATCAGTCAGTTGTCCATTTACTTTTGAGCCTGTGAAGATGGAGGGACTGTTGATGGAATGAATCCTTCGTTTCAAACCCATTGCAATGGTGTACAGAGGCGAGATCGCAAAACCTCAGTCGCTGTCTGAATACTTACGGACCTGACTTTCTGTAAAAGTATTAGAACATGAAGTTTATACTATGTACTATGTACTATGTACTATAGTATGTAGCATGGTTCCTGTTATATGAACTAGAGCTTGGCTGACGTGTTATTAAGCTATTTTTAATCAGTTTTTATAGACTTCAGTAACGGTTTTTGGAGGTTTTTTCAGCTTTCAGATTTTAAATGATCTACGGCAGTAAAATGCTTGCTCAAGACAGGCAGCTTGGCTTATGATCATTTTTGTCCCATCGTGCATTTATATTAGTCTACATCCCACTGCTTTGGCCAAGTTTCTCAAATTATAATTAAATTACCATCAATGCTGAAACACAGCTACCACATTTACAAGGACGATTTCACTGCTTTTGGGTTACTAGGTAATAAATACCACATGTAGTCCAGGATATCCCATATTTTTAGTAAATTGGGAAATCGCTACATTCGGAGGGCATGTTCCACTCACATGTGCTCTAATGATACAGTTCTACGTTATATAATTGATTATTTAAAATTGATTTAGACTCACAAAGGTTAGGGTTAGATAGTCCCACTGAAATACTGCAAGACGCTACATATATTTCCTAGGTACTTTGGCCCATTGCTTACTCTGGATAAAGCTGTATTCCTCGTCTTAAGAAACTACATGAATCAGCATGTGCGGAAACGCATAGAGGGTTTCTAATGGCAGTCCTGTAGTCCTTACACTAAGGGGTCGTGGGTGGTAAGAGGAGAATTGACATGACGTTTTCTCCAGTTCCTCAGCAAGCTCAGCTTCCGCCTCATCGCTGGATTCAAGGACGTCCCCGCCGTATCTCTGGCAGCTGGGTACTTGATCAGGGGCAGGAAGAGTTATGGAACTGAGCACCACTGCACCCCCACCACCAGAGCTTCTGTGTACGGAAAAGATGTTAAATAAATAAATAATAAAAAGAAACAGAAAAAGAAGAAAACAGGAAGGAGCTGGTATGGTGTGCCAGGGTGATTGATTAAAAAAAAAAAGGAAAAGTGAGACTGAAAATCTAATTTAAAAAAACCTATATGGCCAAAAGTATGTGGACACCAGACCATCACACATGGTTCTTCCCTCAAATCCTTGCCACCATGTCTGAAGCACACAATTGGACAGAATGTCTTATGCTGGAGTGTCCTGGGCAGAGCCCCGCCCTCAACCCCACTGAACACCAACTGCACCCCAGACGTCCTCACCCAACATCAGCGCCTGACCTCACTAATGCTCTTGTAGCTGAATGAACACAAATCCCCACAGCCACGCTGCAACACCTAGTGGGAAGCCAAACAGAAGAGTGGAGCGCGTTATAACTGCAAACACAGGGGGAGTCAATCTGGAATGGGACGTTAAACAGGCACACAGTGGTGTGATGATCTGCTGTTTATATACTTTTGGCCATGTAATGTGTATATGAGCCACATATGAACAGGTTTTGGCGTGAACACGAAGGCTCTCGGAATTCTTCACAACACCGGAACCATTTGAAGTGGTTTTGTGCTTGTACGGAATGTTTTGATTGTGCGCCCGGTAGTGTCCTGTACAGTGTTGAAGTTTCCAAGGCAGACAGATTTTATTAATTGATGTTTTGTGAGTTATCGAAAGTGTGTACACTTGGCTGTTTTATCAGACTGAACAGTAGGAACAGCAGTAAGCAGTTAGGACCGTGTTCCTGCCCGGAGCGAACTCTGCTCTCAGCGTCACCATGGCTAGCCGGCGCAGCCACTAGCCTCGGGCCTTCTGGCTTTGCGAGTGGAGCTTTACATCCTACAGATTAAACGGTAGGTTTTCCCAGAACATTCACACTTTCACTGCAAGTTCTAGTTTTCACACGTAACGAAAAGCAAAAGCGGAGCGTTATGTTGCTCGGGCTAGAAGATAGCTTCAGGCTAACCGCGCGCGCGCACTGTGTCAAAACAGCAATCTGTAAACTTGTTCACATCCGCACCTAAATCCTAAAGAGTTACTTACCTCGCGGTGCATTTAAAATAGGTATAGTGTAGGGATCTAGCATGCTATAACCTGTAAATAATGGATTAATGATGCATAAAAGTGAATAAGGAATAGACACATTATGGCGTGTTGTATGATAATTCATCTTTAATTATTAAGGTACAGCTACATAATGGAATGACCCTTACTGCCATTTATTTCTACTTAATTAATTAATTAATTAGATCCTATTGCTTTATTCCTTTTCATTCCCATTCATCCATTCTTTCTCTGAGTCCCCTTTGTCCTGCTTGTGGTGGATCCGGAGCCTGTCCCAGGAGCACCGGGCGAGATGCAGGATTCACACTAACACGCTCGTTCACACCCAGGCCCACTTCAGCTTCGCCACTGGGATGGTTTTGGGAGATGGGAGGAAACCCACATAGACAGGATGAGAACATGCAGAACTCATTACAGAAGCTCAGGATCAAATCTCGGGGCTTTGAGGCAGCGGCGCTACCTGCTGTGTGCCGCTAGAACCAGTACCATAAAGCTTCATTTCTCATGTGCTGTTAACTGACGCTTGATACTGCATGCTGATGTGTACAGGTACTCAGCCTTGGACACCAGCACCATGAAGATGTTCTCAGTCTCTCACAAGACCGTGTTTGTGGTTGACCACTGCCCCTACATGGCTGAGTCGAGCAGGCAGCAGATTGAGTGCGACATGCTGACCAAAAGCCGAGCGCAGGGCATGATCCCTCTAGCGCCTGTCTCAAAATCTCTCTGGACATGTGCTGTGGAGTGCTCCATGGAGTACTGCCGTATTCTCTATGACATCTACCCGACTAAAAAACTCGTAAGATAACCACCTAATTCAGGATTTATTTCAGGGTGTTGTGAACAGTGGTGTTTTTTTTTCAGTTTCTACTTTTCTTCACAGATAAACTACACTGTTAGTGATTCAGAATGTCACCTTTTGAATACATGGAGAGAGGAAGACCAGAGTGTTCAAGAGGTAAAACAAACGTCTCATCTTGCTCTCACCCATATGCTACATTTTGCCAGTAAATAAATCACAATGAAATGAATCACTGCCTTTTTATGCTCTTAATGCATATCACAAATCTGTTGTGTAGTAGTATAATTATAAGATGATGTTCTGCCCGCATCATGCAGCTGAAATCTCGTCTCTTTAAAGTTAATGACCGCACTGGCAGCTGTAGGGCCTCCCAACCCACACGAAGATCCGGAGTGCTGCAGTATTTTGCATGGGCTGGTGGCAGCAGTGGAGTCCCTGTGCAAGATTACGGAGTACCAGCATGAGGCTCGGACTGCTCTCGTAGACGTGGCACATAGAGTGTCCAACAGAGGGCGTATCATCTGCCTTACTAATGCAAAAAGGTAAACATACCAGAGAGCCAATCAGGCTGTTGTTCTTATTGTAGAAATGTAGTGTATCCCCATCGTCCACTTTAATAGGAACACCTGTACACCTGTTCATTAGCTGATCAGCCAGATAGCTTCAGATTCCTGTTCTTGGCTGACAGGAGTGGACCCTGGTGTGGTCTTCATTGTGCTACTGCCACGTGATTGGCTGATTAGATAACTGCATGAATGAGCAGATGGACAGTGAGTGTATAATGTGGACACAGTGTTCATTGCCTAAGACATTTTAATTGGCTTGTAGTTGAAATGAATTTCTAAAGCAAGTGGCCATGTAAAATGTATATCTCACTTCAGATGCATTGCAATGTAAGTAAATAAGTATTAAGACTTGTTTCCTCAACAAGTGCTCATCCTATTTGGGGGAAAAAAACCTTTGGGGTGATGCTCCATCATGAAGCTGGTTGAGCAGACACCAGGGTTGTGCAAAGCTTCATGGGGAACACTGTTAAAATGTAAAATAATAAATAGTTCTGACTTGTAAAGCATTTGCTCTACTGTTAGAAGATGATGCGTTACCCTGATGATGTCACATCTCAACCAGACCAGGAGTCTAAGGCAGCTCTTTGCATGGGATATATGGCATTATTGTTGTATGGATCATTGTGGGGGTCTCTAAGCTCATGTGTATGGGAGAGCAGTCAGGGTTGTCCTACAGAAGTACTCAGAATGACGCAGTGTCAGAGCTGCATGTTACGCTCCCTCACCCTCTGCGGCTGGAAGCTGCCATGCTGTAGGGAAGAATGAGCTAGTAGTGGGAATTTGGCAAATCAAAGTTCTATGTGTGTATTAATAGCATGCTAACAGATCAGAGAGATAACTTATTTAATCATAAGACATGGATTCCTGTGCAAATTTGTTAACGTGGCCTTAATCGGACTGTCTTATTCTCAGTGACACACACGTACGAATGCTGGAGGACTGTGTGCTAGAAACGATTCAGGAACAGAACAAGCTAGCTGCTGGATCTGACAGGTGTGTTTAGTGCATTAAAATACTGCTTTCAAAACACTTGATGCAAAAATACTCAATATAACTTACAAGTTTTAAACTGTATTGGCAGTCAGGTTACATTTGCATAATGCTAAATGCCTTTTCTGCTTTTCATTAAGCATTAGCACTTTTAAGAGTTTGGTGCAGGTGCCAGGCGCCTCTTCTCTGTCATCAAGCTGTATTATGTATGTATTTTGTGCAGACTTATGCCCATTCAGCAGTGTGAGCTTGTGCTGGTCCATATATACCCACAAGGAGATGACACCTTAGTATCAGACCGGCAGAAGAAAGAGGTAAGTCGTTTGGCAAATGTAATTTTTAAGAGAGCCATGTAGCATCTGTTCTTCGACCTTCTTGTGGTGTGTGATAACAATAATAGTTTCCCTAAGCTTTATTTGGATTATAATGGATCTAAACGACTGTCCTCATGGTTGAACTGTAATGTTTATTAGATGACATCTGTGCTAAGCAGTGAGGTGCACAGTGTACGTGCTGGGAGGCACCTAGCCTCCAAACTGAATGTGCTGGTGCAGCAGCACTTTGACTTGGCCTCAACCACTATCACTAACATCCCCATGAAGGTAAGATCTTCACCTCCTACCTGAGGATTTAAACACCGCACATTCACCCCTCAGACATGGTCTAGTCTACTAACTGTGGTTTTTATTCATTGTTTTCACTGAGAAAGTTTTCACTGGACTAGCTCTATTTCCCCAAAGGAGTTTTATTTGAATGTCTGTGACACTGTTTTCAAAAATGAAATGATGAAATGCAAAATAACATACGATGAGTCCCTGTGTAAATTGAATAACTTGACAACTGAAGGTATGGTTTTCTTTTCTCTGCAAATCATGCAGCCCATGACAGAAGCAGTAGCAAGCTTTAGCAAGTAACACTGTTTACATCTGGAGGATTAAAACCTTTTGTTTGTCAAGTTTTCAAGTCAAACGAAAATGTTTAGCCATTTCATGCACGATGATATTAAACAGACAGACTCTGTTAAAACGTTCTGCTGTCATTGTGATTGTTGTCATGAGCTGCATCTCAATTTGAAAAACTTTTGGCCCTTACATCCATAAGTAATTACTAAGCTGGAAATCCAGGACAGGATCATAAAACAGAGGATTACGCAAATAACCTGTTGGTGCACAAGTATTCATTTTGAGACCCAACGCTCGTTTGTTGAGTTAGTTGTGGAAACAGTTACACATGGTGTTGTACTATTGTGGTATTGCACCACAAGGACCCCTATCATTAATTTCTGTGGACGTGCACAAGTGATGGACTAAACGACGGCAGGACACGCACCAGTTCTACCCATTTAGATTATTTACATAACATAATCAGACAATACTG
Organism: Parauchenoglanis ngamensis; assembly: GCA_030014255.1. NCBI lineage: Eukaryota > Metazoa > Chordata > Actinopteri > Siluriformes > Auchenoglanididae > Parauchenoglanis > Parauchenoglanis ngamensis. The sequence goes on along the minus strand of JAQMYM010000004.1, from coordinate 17,224,274 downwards.
TTCATTGCAGTTAGAGTAAAGATTAGTCTAACCACTTTAGGTTTTTATCTTTTTTTCTTTCTTCCTGCTTGGATGTTCTTGTTAGCAAGAGGCCAATATTGCTCCAACATTGCTGTGTCCATCTATCCACCTTCTGTATCCAGTGCAAACTCATAAAAATTGACAACTAGTCAGTACTTCATAATGAGAAGGATATCTTTTACTCATTGAAGCGCACATTCAGGCCTTTTGTGCTCTTAATTCCAAATCCTGGGTCAAGCACAATTACAGTTTACAATTTTTACCATTTCTTCTTTCTTCTCAGATCTTTAGCTAATTAGCATAATATGCTGTAATATATTTAACTGCTCGTTCGGTAAATCTAATCTAATCCTCACCAGCCTTGGTTTGAACCTTAATTTTTAACTAAATTTTAACAAAAATTTTGCCTGGGTTGCCAGATAGCTTTGGGCAACCACTAATCATGATGATGAGGTCTGCTGAAATTCATGCTGCTAGGAGGTTATCTGATTATTTGCTTATCGCTGGCTAGGTGGTTCAGTAGACCTACAGCAAAAAAATATTACTTTTCAGAGGAAGCATCAATGTCCACATTAGTTAGTTAGCATATGAAGTGTTGCCCACTGCTTAAAGAGTTTTAACACAAAATCTAACATCTAAGCAAACATGAGAGAAAACAGGGTTGTTTTCTGACTCAACTATACTCAACTCATCATAACGAATAGAAATTGGATAAGACAGAATGCACAGTTAGCACCTATGCTCTGAAACTAGTACTTCTAACCATTAGATTCTTTTAATAAAGCACTTACTATATATGAAACTATAACTTATCAGAGATTTAATGAACTTTGTTTAGCAGAAACTAGGTTTAGACCAAATGAGTACATAGGTTTTCAGTGATTGTGGCACTCCCAGAATACAGCTAAATCCAGTACACCACCCTCGCCTGATTGGCAGAGGCATCGCTATTATTAAGGATGCCCTAGGTGTTGCACAGAAATCTGGGTAGAAGGTACTTTTTTTACTAAAAATGAGCATTACAAGACCCTCGGAGATCAGTGTCTGTCTCTATTTGAGACTCTGAAGGCATTGATCAGAACATAATGTTAATATTGACATTTGGATTAAGATTAAATATAGTATATGTAGCATTCCCAGCTATAGAAAGGCTCTTAGTGCTGCTAGATCAGCATCTCTCTCCACCCTAATAGACGATTAAAAGAAGAATCCAGGATTATTTAACAGTAGTAACTAGGTATGAGTAGTAGTTACCTAGGAAAAAGACCACCATGGAAGCACAAAAATCAACATTAAGTGACTGTTAATACTCTGAATTTTCTGTCTAATGTTTTCAGTTTTGACATGAAAAAACTCAGTGTGATGTTTAACTGTGTGGAGAATAGTATAACCATGGTAGCAGAGCAATAACAATCTTTTAGTCCAATCAATCAGACTGACCCTAATTTTACTGTTTTCCTCTTGATCAATTTGTAAAAGGTACTTTTTTTTAAAGAAATACTACCAGAAGCAATCAAGCATCTATTAAAAATAACCATCTGCCTCCTTAGCATGGGCTCTGTGTCTACAACTAGCAGTTTTCAAACCACAGATTAAAAAACATGACCTTGACCCTTGTCTGCTGTCAAACTATAGGCACAATCTGGGTACAGTAATTCATAAACATGGTATGAGCTTCCACTACTAGGCCTAGACACAAAATTTGTTTCAGCAAAGACAGATGACACCAGCTTGATAAAGCTTGCTTAATGATTGTGTAAAGGACATTAGACGCTGGATGCTAAATAACATTCTCCTACTTAATTCTGATGGGAAATACAGTAAGTGCTCTTATTAGGACCGCATGCAGCTAGAAGTAAGTTTTCTGATCACATCGTAGTTCTGGATGGCCTTTCTGTTTCAGCATGTGCAGAGACCTTGGTGTCCTTATTGGCTCCAGGCTCTCATTTGACGCTCATGTACATAATATTGTTAGGATGGCCTATTTTCTTATACCTTAGAAGTATCACTATGATGATGATAAAAAAAAAAAAAAAACTGTTTCATGATCCAGAAAAACTAGTTCATACTTTGTTTAACTATTATAATACCTTGCTGTCTGGATGTGTTCTGTATATGAACAAGCTCAAATTAGTCCCGACTGCAGCAGTCAAACCCATAAAGTTTGATCATATTACCCCTCTCTTATCCACACTTCCTTGACTCCCAGCAAAATTTCGCATTGATTATAGAAAACTAGTTGTGAGCTGTAAAGCACAGAAAGGCCTTCTAGCCTAGTACATGAGTGAACGATGAGCTTAGTCTAAATAGAAAACCTGTTTGTTTATTCAGGCTTTTTATTAAATATCTTTTCTTCTGAGTAAAGGTGCAGATTTGTCGGGTTCACGGGCAAAGAGAGTCATGTAATCTTAGGGAGTTTTCCTTCACGCTCTTGCTTGCTTACTGAGGTCTAAATCTACATTTGAATTTCTGTAAAACTGCTTTGTGTCAGTTTTCATTGTTAAAAGTGCTATAGAAGTCCATGTTTAGGATTTCTGGCTGAATAATTGTCTTTGGGGAGACTGTTATCAGTGAGTAGTTTTGCTTGATTTCTCAAGCTTCTGGAAATCTACTAAATTGACATGGTTTGGCTTTGCTAGCTGAACTATCATTAGACTCTTTTGACTTACCCTCGAATGCTGGGGAAATTTTGGAGCCATTCTTCTTCATGTCCTTTCTTGGTAGATGTTCTGGTAATATTGCAAGAATCTTTGCTTTCGAGTTCTGTAATTTTTAGGGCAGTTTGTAACAGTTAAACAGGTTGTCAGCAACAAGAAAACGCATTGTTTCTGACTTTGTCTTAGTTGGTTGATGGTAGGCTTGAACCCTGTGATTCCAGAGCCTGGTTGAAAATCCAAGAAATGTGTCCACAAAGTAAAAATGAAATTAAAAGCAATCCAAGAGCAAATTACAAGCTAAAATAATAAAAGCTACAGTACAGGAGCAGAGTATATTCAAATGCAAACCAAGCAAGAAGTTAAGCACACGACGACCATATACTGTTGGTTCAGGAACTATTCAGACCCCTTCACTGTTTGCACTTTATTGTACTATATATTTAGTTTAAAATTGAATGTTTTTGGCCATTAATCGCCACACAGTAATCCATAATGCCAACCTAAAATGTGTTTAAAAATGTTTACAAATTTATTGAAAATTAAAAACTGGAATATTTTATTTAGGCAAGTATACATACCCTTTGCCAAGGCACTCCAAACTGAGCTCAGGTGCATCCTGACGAAAAGCTAAGCCATTAAGTCCAAGTGGACTTGTGGACCCTAGTGGACCTCCACAATGGGTATAAACTCATTTCTAAAGTTTGGCATGTTCCCAGGAGCACAGTGACTTCTATCATTGTGAAATGAAAAAAATTTAGAATCACCACCAAACTGGGCTAGAAGGACCTTGGTGACCAAGGACCCAATGGCTACTTTTTAACAGCGCTTCAGAATTCCCTTTAAAGATGCCGGAAGGACAGCCATCTCAGAAATACTCCATCAGTCAGGCCTTTATGGTGGAGAGGCTAGACAGAAGCCATTCCTGAGTAAAAGGCATACAGTAAGCACTTAAAGGGAGCATAAGGAAAGTGATTCTCTGGTCTGGTCTGGCTGAACTCCCAGCGGCACATCTGAAGAAAGTAGCAGGTACTGCTTATCAACTGGTCATTGAAGAAAGATGATGTGGAGTGGTTTCAGGACAAGACTATGAATGTAGTGTTGTAGTACTTGAGACCACCTTTTCACTTACTCGGTCTTGTCTTGGAATTGAAAACAATTAATTAAAAGGTGTTTTATGTTAGGATTTTGTTTCAACTCCCTGTAGAGAGCAGGCGATGTAGACGGTGCCAAACTGCCCCATAGCAGAACAGAAATTTCACTTTTGAATATTAACAGGGGTGAAGGTAAATATTAAATCTATAATAATTAAAGGAAGAAGGTATGAGTTGAAGGTAATTGAATTAATTGAAGGTAATAATTAAATCAACCATTTATAAGTTATTATTATTATTATTATAAATTAACCAAATTAAATGGTCTTAAAAACTGTTTGTTTTTTTTTTGTCTCTCTCTCGAATCCTCAAAAGACTCAGTCTTGTCTCAGTCTGACTGTCGCAAAATCCCAGAGTCTTGGTCTGAATACTTACCCAAATTAGAGATTTCAGTTTTTGATTTGTAATAAATTTGCAAAAATTTCTAAAAAACTTGCTTTATCTTTGTCATTGAGTGATTTTGTGTAGACTCATGGCCAAAAAGTCTATTTTAAATTAAATCTGTAACATAATAAAGTGTGCAAAAACTGAAGGGGTTTGAATAATTTCTGAACCCACTTTACATGCAGCAGTGGAGGAATCTATTGGTCCACCATCTAACTGGATTTGACAGATCTGTGGTAAAGCCTCAGTGCCTGGCCACAGCTTTCAAATGCATTGAAGTAAACTATTAAAACAAGTAAACAAAAAAGCTCCCAAATGTAATCTACTAATTTTTTGTTCTAAAACCTGAACCTTTACTGTTTTCATGTGTCTGTTTTTCAGCTTTGTCATGACTGCTGTTTTCATGGTGTATTTTTTGTTTGTTTTACTAGCCTACATTAAATGTCTGTGTGCAGGTCAGTACTCTAAAGCTTCCAGAGCTAATCTCAGAACCCCAGGATGCATGCCTCCCTCAGTCATACAACTTCTATCTAAATAATATATACCATCTAGTCGTTACCAAGCAATGGCCTGTGCCAGAAAGAGGAAGAGTGGGAGGTTATTCTGTAATTTTGCCTCACATTCTTCCTTTAATCTTTATTCCATCCTGCAAGTAAAAAAGGTTGGAAATTGAGTCCTACACTTCATGGATAATGTGAGTGGTTGTGATGTTAATTGGCATTTTCTGCAGTGCTTAACATCTGTCCTTTACTCAAAAATAGTAAAGGACATGGTGTCTTTTGGACCAAACATAATTATTAGGTTTACATCAGATGAAAGATGGATTTAAAACAGATTCCCAAATTCAATTTGATATGCCCAAAAATGTTTCTAAAACTGGACCTTTTTGATAATTGCTGGAGTGTAATTTGTCATTGCACCAAATTTCAGATTCAGCAGGTGAAACTTGAGGTTCTCAGTGAAATCTGGAAATGAGAATGTGGCACAGGTTAGAGAAAAGAATTGGCCAAACATGGGTTAGAAGCATTAAGTATTTTTCATTTTTAAAGATCAATTCTATTTTTAAAGAAAGGCATTTTTTGGTTAATGCCGATAACATAACAGTTGTGAAAGTGTATCAGTCTTTAAGTCATGTGATTAGTGAGATGCTGGATGAAAATGGAACCTCTTTCTTAATGCTCACCTCAACTCTCACCTTATAGGTGATAATTTCCCCAGATACAACGTAGTGCTCTTGTTCCTTGTGCTGTGTGGAGTTTTAGTCTGTTCTCTTTTTTTCTCTTTCTCTCTCTCTCTCTCTCTCTCTCTCTCTCTCTCTCTCTCTCTCTCTCTCTCTTTTTACTCTCTGATGAAACTCGATTATGTTTGTGCCTGTGTGTCCTGTGTCAAAATGAAGGAGGAACAGCACGCCAACACTTCTGCCAACTACGATGTCGAGCTTCTGCACCATCGAGATGCTCATATGGAGTTCAAGAATGGTATGTGCCATTGTTTAAGGCTTTAAAAGCCTGTGCTGTAGTGGGAGATGTATAGTCTTGTCTGAATGTATTGGAACAGCAAGGCCAGTTCTTTTGTTTTCCTGTACACTGAAGACATTTTGGTTTGATATCAAAAGAAGAAAATGAGAAGATATTTCTGAATTTCAGCTTTCGTTTCCTGATATTTATATCTAGATGGTGAAACAACTGAGAACATGGCACCTTTAATGACTGACCACCCAATTTTTAGGTGAGACAAAGTAATGAAACAGATAGTCCTATGGTAGATTAAAGTAAATAATGCTTAATATTTGGTTGTATATCTCTCGCTTGCATAATCTGCATCAGGTTGGCGACCCACTGACCACCAAACTATTACATGATTTTTGTGACGTTTTTACAGACTTTTACTGCAGCTTCTTTCAGTTGTTTTGGGGAGTTTTTCCCTTCAGTCTCCTCTTCAGGAGGTGAAATGAGGCTCAGTTAGGTTAAGGTGTGGTGATTGACTCATCCAAGTGTATAACCTTCCACTTTTGCCCCATGATGAAGTGCTTTGTTGTGTTCCGGTGTATTTTGGGTCGTTGTCTTGCTGCAGGATAAAGTTCCTCCCAATTAGATTGGATGCATTGGTCTGTAAACTGACAGACAGAATGTTTCTGTAGACAGAACTTTTGTCTCTCATCTTCGTATTTCTTTGTAAATTCCAGTCTGGCCTTCTGATTCTTACTGCTGATGAGTGGTTTGTATTTCTGATCACTTGGAAAAATGGGTAGGTACAAACAAAAGGTGCCATGAATAAAATTTATATTTATACAGTCAGTCATTGTGGATGATCTTTTTGATAAGATTTTACATAGAAGAATATTGGTCATGGGAACCTTTGTATCCGATTACCTTTATAATTGGATTTATTTTCAGTCCTGACACATGTTGACCAGCGTACCCCGTGCAGAACAATGTGGGGGAAAACAGCTAAAAAATTATTTAAAAATGATTGTGAGGCTCTACCTCTGCTGATCTCATTGCTTTTTTTGTCGCATAAGAAACGAAAGGAAAATGAAAGTGAGATTTCCTACACGTCTACTGAACGATTCCCTGTTTGTCTGAGACTGAGTGGAGATGATCATGTTACCTCTGTATATAGACACGGAGGGTTACCATGTCAACAACTGATTTGCCTTGGTGATTCAATCAGTCATAAATACTTATCAATCGGAAAGCCCTCTGTTTTTAATGGGGAAAAACTCGAGACATAGTGGCATGCAGTGTAATTGAAATGAGCCACACAGTACACAATATGATTAATAATATCACTACTTTGCAAAAGTACACAGTACAAAGTAAAGGCACATGCAAATACACATGCAAAAAATGCACATCAGGTTCAACTCGTCTCAGCCAAGCAGAGGAATCTGAGGCCATGATGAGCACAGACTCAAAGGAAGACCCAAACTGGACAGCTGAAGAATGGAAGAAGACGAGGTGATTTTATATATTTTTCTAATCTTTAACTGTCCTGTTTGGGTGAGTCTGTGATCATGATCACCTCAGACTCATGTTCTTGGCTGACAGGACTGATACCTGATGTGTGGTCTTCTGCTGTTGTAGCCCTGAGATGCTTTTCTGCTCACTGTGGTAGTCAAGAGTGATTATATATGTTGCTATAGACTTGCTGGCTGCTCGAACCCCTTTCTGGCCATTTTTTCTCTGACCGCTCATCAACAAGGTGTTTTCACCACCAGAAAAGAACTGCTTGTCGATTTGGATTGTTTTGCTTTCAACAAATATATGCTTGAACTGCACTTGTATCTGCCTCCTATAAATAACAACCTATTTTTGATCCGGAACATATCTTATATCTCGTCATCGGTGGCAAATCATAATTAACCCTGGATGGATTATTCATTTGCGCTGCATTGACATGACGGACCCATGTGCACCTAGAATTGTTCTGTTTATGAAATAAATATATAGGGATGTACTTCATCTTAGTCTCAAGTGTTAATCAGAGTTGGGATTAAAGGTTTGGGTGGGCTGCAGATTATTTTTTGGATTTCAAATTGGGCCATGGCATTCGTAAGTTTGGGACTGGCTGATCTAGAGACTGTTGCGTGTGGAAGTCCCAGGAGATACCAACAGAGATTACACTTTTTTTCTCCATTCCGGTGTTTGATGTGAACATGAACTGATGCTCTTGACCTGCATCTCCATGAATTTGCGCTGCTTCCACATAATTGGCTGATTAGATAACTCCATGAGCGTATAGGTGTTCCTAATAAAGTGGACACTGAGTGTATATATACACTCAATATATGTTAAGCATATATTGTTTATCTGCAGGTGATGGACACGTAGGAGGCAGTAGTAAGGACAGCGGTATCAGAGAAACTGTTACACTCAAATGGTGCACTCCTCGCACTAACAGTGTAGGTAAGTGTGCAGCAGGAACAGTACAGGTTTGCTTTTGTATTGATAATACAGTGCATCCGAAAAGTATTCACAGCGCATCACTTTTTCCACATTTTATGTTACAGCCTTATTCCAAAATGGAT